>PVJC01000215.1:91656-147341 GCA_004026665.1 Murina feae
ATGCAGAGATTGGCAGGAGTCTGAGAGATTAACACAGAGGGGTGCCTGCTCCAAGCCTTCATGGTGTGCCTGGGGGCAGGCCCCCAGTGGTCACACACACACACACACACACACACACACACACACACACGGCACCTGCCAGACTGGGGCCATCAGTAGGACATCCACTGAGGGGCTCCAGACTGTGAGAGGGGGCAGGCTGGGCTGAAGGATCCCCACCCTCTCCCCCCCCCCCATGCACGAATTTCATGCACTGGGCCTCTAGTAAGAAATAAGAGTCAAACAAACATGCCATTTAAACATAAATTACTAGACACTAAGTGGCATCTCTGGGCTCTGCTGTTTATTTGGACTCCATTCCCCTCCATCCTGGCATGAATGAGATCACTCAGAGTGTGGTCAGTCCAGTTTGCCTCAAATATCTCCCACTCATTGAGTTCCCCCAGTGGAGTTGTCACACTGCTATTGCCTCTGGGTAACTTATCTACTCTGGCCAGAGAGTCTGGTTTTAGCAGATTTGATGGTTTTGCTTGCTGTCTCCAAAGTAAAGAGAGGCATTTGCCTGTGCAGTGGATTCCTCCAGCCAGAGGAGTCCCTCCCAGGACTTTTGTGGGAGGTAGGATAACACGTATTGCAGGTAGTAAGTGACCAAGAGGAGCAGGAATGGCTTGCATTGGCAATGTCAGGAAAGGGGGCTGGGTAAGAAGCGGGAGAAGAGGTTATTAGAGACAGAGATAAAAATAACCAAAAGTTGCTGACCAATGTCTCAAACGTTTGCATGACCACAACAAAAGTACCAATGTTTCAGTTTTTAAAAATAGCAACATAAAAGGTTGTGGTTTTCAGTCATGGCTGCACATTGGGAAGCTTTCAAAATATTGAGGCTTGGGTGGCCCATCTCCTCAGGGATACTGATTCAATTGTTTTGAGTTGTGTGGCTCTCTCATCAAACATTTGAAAACCTTCCCAGGAGATTTCATCATGCAGCCAGTGTTACACACTGCCATTGTAAGTGAATATCAGGATTCTGAAAATCAGTATTACAGTCATGAAATGGAAAGTGCAGCTGTTACCTTTATTTTAACCACAGAAACATAGGCTCATTTTTAAGGAGCATCTTCCAGGTGCCAGGCATGGTGCTGAGTAGTTATATTTCCTTTTCTCATTTTCATAGTAATACTCTAAAGTGAGGATGTGAATCCTATTTAAAAGGTGAAGGAAGGGAAGCTTAGGAAGGAGAAATCATGTGTCCAAGATGACACTCTGTGGAGGTAAAGCTAGCAGCTAGGATGCAATCCAGGTTTATGTGATTTGTCTTTTTTCTTACCTTTTTTTTGTTGTTTAATTTCTTTCAGAGTGGAAGGGAGAGGGAGAGAGAGATAGAAACATCAATGATGAGTAAGAATCACTGATAGGCTGCCTTCTACATGCCTCATACTACAGATCAAATCTACAACCCAGGCATATGCCCTGACCGGGAATCAAACCATGATCTCCTGGTTCATAGGTCAATGCTCAACCACTGAGTCATGCTGGCCGGGCTTTTCTTAACTTTTCTTTAAGACCCAGCTGTAAAGTGTAATTTATTGTGGATTGCTTGAACACCTTCTTTTGTGCCTTATATTTAGGGATAAAAAAATCTGTATGTTCTAATTAATACAATATGTAAGATTGCTCAAAATAAGGGATCAGCAAATTATAACCTACTCTCTGTTTTTGCATGGCCTTGAAGTAAGAATGGTCTTTACATTTTTATATGGTGGAAAAAAATAAAGAAGAATATTTCATGATCCATGAAAATGATACGAAATTCAATATTTGTTGACCATAAATACAGTTTTATTGAAAGATAGTCACACTCATTTATTTATGTATGGCCTCTGGCTGCTTTCACATGACAGCAGCAAGATTGAATAATGGTGGGAATGAGACCATTTGGGCAACATAACATGAAATATCTACTATTTAGCTATCTACACACACACAAATTTTTAACTTCTCTGTAGTAAAAACCTGATAGAAAGTCTTAATGTACGAAACTGACATATAGTGTAGAGAATGTTTATTCACCTTTAAAATTTTATAACAACAAAAAATAATTTGCAAGGTTCTTTGAAGGCATAAGCTACCCAATGCATTTAAGCATTGGTTTAAAAGTCATTAGGTTGGTGCTTAGATTAATGTAAACTGAAAACACTATGAACCATTATTCCCAAAAGATGAGTCATAGAAAAACTTTTGCAAATGATTTCACTAGCAATTCATGATTAAATATAATGACTCCATTCATTTTTACCTTTACTTGTAAATTAAGTAAATAACTGAATAGGTTGTTTTTCTGCTTTTGTTCTAAATTTTAGTTCCAAAGTTTCTATTTTTTTAAAAAAAATATTGGTATATTCATTCATGTTTTGAGAAATCTACCAACTTAGTGGTACATTATCTTTGTTGTAAGCAGCTATACTATATGTTCCTTGGCTCACATGCATTAGAATCATCATGGATGCTTATTTTAAATACAGATTCCAGGGTCCCAGACCAGACCTATGGGTTTAAAACCTCGGAGGGCAGGATTCTGCCTTTCAACAAGCTTCCAAGGTGAACCTCATGCACTCTGTAGAGCAATACTCCCAGGCCATATCATGCAGGAGAACATTCATGGTCCCTCCTATGAACAAAGATTTTGAAGAACAGGCAAGGTGTAGAGATTCCTGCACAGAAATAGAACAATATCATGTCTATATTCCCAGGGTATGTGATTGAAAGCAAACATGGAAACCATGTTGTTATGAGAAGCAGATTCATCCAAGTAAACTGAGAAATAATAGAAATGAGGAATCTCACTAAAAGAATGGAAGTGAGGATGGATTGCTGGTAGATTTTTGTTTTGTTTTGTGTGTGTTGTTGTTTGTTTGTTTTGCTTCAAGAGAATATGATGGATTCCTTCCTGACATCCCGTCTTCATCCTAGAAATGGCGAAGTGTGACAGGAAGTTTTTATGTTCTCCTTCAGATCCACTCTCCATCACCTTCCATTTAGCCTGTCTCTGTCTGAGGAGGCTGCACTATATGGAATGCATCAAGAGACTGTGGAACCAACTCAGGCTAGCTGGGTCTTTGAACTCAAAGTCATTGCTCTGCTCAAGGTGGCCTTTTCTACACAATCCTCACTACCAACTTCTGTCACATGCTTATGACTCATCCCTTTGGGTCTGAGGCTAGCAAGAGTTCCATGTTTGCAAACCCCAGGTTAACTGCAAAATCCCTTTATGTTCCTCTACCACCTGCCCACATGTTTATATATTCTTAACTCTCTTTGAAATATTCTAATTTAACTATGACATTTATACTTGTTTGGACTCAATGGAAATAGCAGCCAAATGTGTACAGGTAGGATCCAAAGGAGAGGGACATCATCTCCTCAGTGATCAAAAGTTTAGTTTACCGGATAGACAACCCTCGTACATTCTGTTACTCCTGCCTAGGATACCTATAAATTGACTACTCCTGGCCATTTTAGAAGTCTTACCTATAATGTCAACTTTTAGATATGGCTTAATTGGCTTGCCAAAATTAAATTAGTTCCCCCTTTTTTAACTTCATTATATAATCTGTTATTGTCCATACACTCACAGCCTTTCATGTGACCAGTTATGCCAATGCCCATAGGGATCTCTAAGTCTCAGGTGAATGGTTCTACTTGTCTTCCAGAAGCTGGTCTATTATTTGAAACATTTGCTACAAAAAAAAAGGAGGCAGGAACCTATTAAACAAATTGTCAATAATTGAAAAGTAATAATAATCATACAAATTAAGAACAATTATATGGTGTATATAGGGCTGGTGCAGGGTTAAACTCAGTGAGTGGTCGTTTACATTTTTCTAGCAAATGGGAAAAAAGAACCACTGGATTCCCCCATTGCCCTTTCCTTCTCTCCAAAGAATTTCTCACCAGAAACATTAGCAGGCATCTATCTATAGTGAAAGGCTTCTCCTTAGAGAATTAGAGGGCCAGACATTTTTTGGTGGTAAATTTAACAAAACTGCAAGTTTTCATTTGTTGGTGCAATTGTCTTTCTGGAAACTTGGTAATATTTCCTAAATGAGTACTTCATGGACTAGATGAAGAGAAAAAAAATTAAGCACTCCAAATATTTAGAGATAGAGAAACTAGTGAGAACGTATCTTGATAATGCTCTAACTCCTCATAATGTAAATTTCACTTTCTTTATAGCCTAAGACTTTGGGGGGCAGAAATGTGAATAAGTTGCCCCTTCAAATCCATAAGGGATATCAGTCTTTCTTTCATTTCCATTCTCCATTTCCTCCATCTCAGTCCTTACCCCCACTTCAGTTATCCTCTTCATGGAACCAAATGCCTGGCTGGCCCCAAGGACTCATCTCTTTCTCTTCTTAAAGGACTGCAGTTGGTGCAGAATTTCTTGCCAGATGCCTCTTCACGCTGAGAAATGCAGATAACACCCTTCTCTAAGTCATCACAAGTCTAGAGACAATGTTTCTGTATCACACCAAATGCCACTGTGAAGAATAGAAAATCAATCAGAACCTTCCTGCATTATTTCAGTATGGGCTGGCTTTCCCCCTTTGTGAGTGATTTCAGGAATCAAGAAAAAACTATTCAGATTCTCTCTACTAATTCGCTAATATTTGAAATTATTTTGTTAAAGACTTAAATTTAGTATTATAGGCTCTGTTCAAAAACAATTTCCCTGTGTGAGGTAATGCATAGCACATTTTATCATTTAGATTTCAATGTGAATAAGAGTGTTAGATGTATTTTGAAAGTACATATTTATAGATATCTACTGGGAGCAAGAAAGTATGAGGAACATAGAGAGGATATCTTGCTCTGAATATAAGTATCATCTACTTTTGCCTAGATATATCCCATACTTTAGTCTCAATTTCAACTAACATTATTACATTTTGTCAAATATGAAAAGCCTTGCAAATAAGAAAATATGAAATGAATTTTGTCTGACTATTGCTAAGTCATAGAAGCATTTACCTCATTATTAATAATCTATAATATATATTTATATTAAGTAACTAATATAAAAATACATAATGTTTATATCTCTCTCCATCCTATATAATAAAAGGGTAATATGCAAATTGACTGAACAGTGGAACAACCAGTTGCTATGATGTGCACTGACCACCAGGGGGCAGACTCTCAATGCAAGAGCTTCCCCCTGGTAGTCAGTGCACTCCCACAGGAGGAGTGCCCTGAGCTGTGCTCATGGCTGGTGAGTGCAGTGGTGGTGGCAGTAGCCTCTTCCACCTTTGCTGCAGTGCTAAAGATGTCCAACTGATGGCTTAGGCCCAGGGAGTGGGCCTAAGCCATCAGTTGGACATCCCCTGAGGGCTCCCAGACTGCAAGAGGGTGCAGGCCAGGCTGAGGGTGCCTCTCCCCATCCCCCAGTGCACAAATTTTTGTGCACCAGATATATATAAAACAGTACATGAGTACCTTTAACATGAGTTAAAACTAGTACATGGGTTCAGCATTATCCAAGGCAGTAGGATTTATAGACAAGTAAGAATCCAACAGTATGTGTTATTTGGTACCATTACCCTTCAGGAAATGCAAACATGGAACGTGTATTAAGCACTTCAAAATTTGTGTCTCCATCTAGTGGTAGCTGACGGAAATAATGTTTTTCAATTGTTTGATTTTGTAGGCACTGGAAGAAGAAAAATAGAAAAGTTCTTGGTCAGCCAGCATCCATGACCAATTCAATTATATTTTAATGAGGAATAGAAAATACAAAGAAAAGCTAGACATGCAGTAGGCAAAGGGATACCAAGAACCTGGCCCATGTATAGTAGAACAGGCAAAAATTATTCAGGTTGGGAGAGCCAGGGCTTCAAGCAATATTTACTAGCACATAGGGGAAATCTCATAGGACTAAAGGATGGGTGGTTTATTTGAACATAAAGAATAAGGTCAGGGAGTTACCCCCATTTACTCTCTTAGCTAAGAGCATCGGCTAATGCCCATCCATCATGGCTTCCCAGAGTCAATCTTCATGATGACAAAGAATGTTTTTTTGAGAAGTCAGTTTGGGATATGAAAGAATTCCTTAATTTTTAAAATGTCACTTGAAATCCTAGAGATTAGGAATCTCAATAAAACTCAAGCTTAAACACATATGAAGTAAAGGATACTATCTACTTCCAGACTCAGAAGCTTTCAGGGAGAAATGCTTAATGGAGAGGGTAACCTTTTAAAAAATGTCTAAGTTCCCTGTCTCCCATTTTCTCAGACTCTTCTTATATAAATTCTTTCCAGTATAAGATAGAACAAGTTCCTGAAAGAGATAACCTAGGATTTCTTCTTAATATGAAAAATATAAACCTGGTTCCATTTTATCTTTTTTTAATGTGATAAAAGAAAGAATTGCTTAAACATCTCAAATATCAAATTTATCAAAAAGTGAGCTTCTATCAACTATGGATAGAAAAACTGGTATGCTCATAACTATGACTGACCATAACATTTATAAATTTGCATAATTAGATAAAGTTTATCCTATTATTTTTGAGTTACCTCAGTGGTGGAAGAATCTAATAGAGATTTTATGTATGCTGTTCCTTAGGCTTTTCCTGCTCTTGCAGAGGACAATGACCTGAAAAAACCATTTCTCAAAGAACGTCTCTCAGATTTCATATACAACTAGGACAATTTCTAATTTTTTATTCTATTTTTAAATTTCTGTCTTAAACTATCATATTTTGGTTCTTGACTTGAGTTTGCTTATTTAGTTTCTTACAATATAATAGTGATAATGACAGTAGTCCAATTTTCCTTTGAAAAATACTTCATTCTTGTATTCTTTCACTATTTCTGATTTAATTAAAAGCATTCTTTCTGGATTCAGATGGTTTTTGGCTCTAGCACATAGCTTTGCTGCCTATGCATTTATTTATCAAATGCTTATTTGTTATGTATCATGCCTGAAGTTAGATGCTGAGGATGCAGTTATAATTTTGGACTAGGTAAGAAAGACTTTGTAGGAATTGTGTCTTCAAAAATATTTATGCTGCCTGGTGGCTCAGTTGATTGGAATGTCATCTTGTATACCAGAAGGTTGGGGGTTCTATTACCAGTCAGAACACATACCTAGGTTATAGGTTCCATCCCTGGTCTGGGCACAAATGGGAAACAAATGATCTGTGTTTTTCTCTTCTCTCTCTCTCTCTCTCTCTCTCTCTCTCTCTCTCTCTCTCTCTCTCTCCTTATTCTCAAGTGGAATACACACACAACACACAAATATGGATATGAGTGTGTGTGTATGTGTGTATATGTATTGGCAAATGCCAATCCTTTAAGTTCAGGAAAAATTTCTGCAAGGAGCTAGCTCTCTCTTTTTTTGTAGTTGTAACTTATCCTCCCTGCAGGGTTCTGCCTGCTATAGAAGCAGCATTCCCTATCAGCTCTTACCTAACCAATTCCGTCATTTTGAGAGTAGATCAAACTGTTATAAAACACACCCCTAGGCCTGCGGGGTAGTCAAGTGGAGCTGTTTCTGGAGATGATAGAGGGAATTTAGGCACTTAGTCTGGGATGTCCACATGGCATCTGTGAGGCCACTGAGAGGCTGGATAGAGCCTGGTTAGGAAATAAAAGATCGTGAACAAAGGCCGCCAGCCAGGGGTGATCGATGGCTCTCTGCGCTGTCAAGCTGAGAGGATCACATAAGGTAGGATTTTATCTGGAATCTAGTAGCTCTATTTACAGCTTTAAAATATTCAGATAGATGTTATGTTGACTCCATTTATCCTCTTGCCCCCAACCCTGCAAAGGTTGAGGATAGGCGTGTTGATGCCTTCTCCTGCTCTGCTGGGCACTGCTGCCTCTCACCAGACCCCTGGCCCTGCTGCTTTTCCTTGGCTGCTCTTGCTGCTTCTCTGAACCAGGGTGTTTACCTTGGTTCTTCTTAGGAAGGGCTGGAACCCTCCTGGTATTTGGGAAACACGCTTGGCTCCAGGTCTGTCTTTAGTGTTCTCACCTCTCAGAGGCAACTGTGTGTGCTCTGACGTTTGGAAGATAAATGGAGTGAAATACCTTTCTGTTTGAATATGCAGACTTCACAGGACTCAGGTTCCAGTGCAGCAAAGACAGAAGACAAATTCCCACAACAGATAGTATCACACTGTGAGGAAATCAAAGTTAAGTAATTTGCCTAAAGACATCTATAATAATAAAAGCATAATATGCTAATTAGACTGAACAGCCAAATGACCTTCCAGACGTCATTCTGGATGAAGCCATGGAGGCGGAGGCCAAAGCAGAAGCTGTTAGGGGAAATCAGGCAGGCAGGCAGAGTGGTTAAAGGTGATTAGACAGGTAGGCAGAGTGGTTAGGGGCAATCAGGCAGGCAGGCAGTCAGGCAAGCAGTTAGGAGCCAGCAGTCCCAGATTGCAAGAGGGATGTCCAACTGCCAGTTTAGGCCCCATCTCACAGGGGTCCCTTCAGGATCAGGCCTAAATTGGCAGTCAGAAATCCCCCAAGGGGTTTGCGAGAGGGTGCAGGCTGGGCTGAGAGGGACACCTCTCCCTGTGCACAAATTTCGTGTGGAAATAAGTGGCAGAGCTACACTTGAATCTCTGTTTCTGATATCAAGTCTAGAGCTCTGTATGTGACCCCAGGCTGGCACTCGGTTTTATTCATTAGCACTCAATTACTTCCTTTTGAATTATTCTCTAATTGTTTTACTCATGTTTATTTGACTTGTCTCTTAGGACTATAAACATCTGAGGGCAAAATCAAACATTTCCAGGGTATTATTTCACCCAGAGTACAGAGACTCATGCTGAGAAGATAGCAGATGCTCAGGATAAATTGTTGAATAGCATAAGCCTGGTCTTTGGGATAATAATCTGCTCTATCAAACATCAAAAGGCTTCAGAGTCAGAAAAACCTAATTTGATTCGCTGCAACACCACTTAGTATTTGTGGGGTCTTAGACAAATTGCTTAATCTAAGAACTTGTTTGTTTAAGCATAGTAAAAAAAAATGTACTTAATGGAATGATTAGGATAATTCAAGGATATAACATAGGTAAAGTGTAGAAAGAATGTTAATATGCTCTTAATAGATATACTAGCTAGCATCATCATCACTTTCTAATCAAATTTCAGAAATTGCCTGTTATATTACATTTTGCCATTTCACTAAAGAGTCCATTTACCTGATAGCCAGGGACAAGAATTCACTTTATATGTGGTGTATGTGTTAGCAAGCAGCTGGCCCACTAAATCCATGAATATTTGAATGCTGTTTACAGCTCCAATGGATCTATTTCTTTATTAGCATCAGTGATAAAAATTTAGTAGAAATCAGGCATATGTTGCATAGAATTCAATGGATCAGGAAGAGCTCAAGCATCTTCATTTCTGGACATAGTGGGCATGGGCTCAGGTGGGCTGAGTTGGCATGAACAAGAGGTCTATAGCCACAATTTCTGCTTCAGCCCACTCCGTTTTACAAGGGAAACCTTCAGCAATACCCAGGGGCATTATCTATAGCACGGGGCCACCCACCTTTTGTTCTTTAGTAAACACCTTCTCAGGATTTAAAATATAAAACCATGCTTCTCTCTTATCTAAGAACTAGTCCTTGTTTCCTATTTTTTGAGGAAGAAGTTGCAAAAACTCCTTTTTTTATAAATTAGATCCATAGGGGTCCATTTCACCACCTCATCATATCTCTTGAAATTATCACTTGTATAACACCTCAAACTCTTTAAAAAGAAGCACTGTTTAAAGATAAAATTTCCTGCATTTCTACTGTGTAATATGTATTAGATTTGTTTGAAAGTTCCTTTAGGACAGAATCCCTGTGTTTTTTCCCATTACATATAGCTCATTGCTTAAATACATGCTGTGAAAACCATGGCAGGCAAATGATCCCCGGACCCCTCCCCATCATGCTTGCTTATTTTCCACCAGACACAGAATTTTTTATATTTGATACAGGCCACAGATAAGCCACCTGTCAGTTGAAGAAACCTATTGAAAGAACTGACTGCAGTTCAGCATCTGTCTGTCAGTTCCAGGTATATTGTGCAAAACAAAAGGCTTAGGTAGTCAGCGGACAGAGAAACTAGAAATGTCTTTGTTTGTTAGCAGAAATAAAATGTGTCTTGTCAAAGGTGTTGCTACCACCTATTAATCGCCCCCAGCTGGAGAACATGGTGCTCTGTGCTATGAATATTGATATGATTGCCCTGCACTGGCTTGAGAGCTCAGTATAGATAAGAACTTTTATAAAGGATGCTCAATTGTTCTCCACTCTCCTTTTGGATGCTTTGCAATCTATGCATCACCAACTAATTACTTCCCTATTCAGTGCCCAAAAGTCTAAAAGAACCTTCCAGGTATTTCAGGAATACAGTTGAATTTCCTCTCTCTTTTCCTCTGAACACCTAATCCTTTTATCTTTTCCACTATATATAGTGTTTGACAGCAGTCACAGCTTCCCCTTGCTGGCTGCCTGTCTGGTGGAGTGAAAGGTTGTCTGGCATTGGCTGCTGGTAAGCAAACATGGAGGCCATTTCAGCTGCAGGGACAGAATTTTGTGCTGTGATGCTATTTTCATTTCAGGGGACATTTTCCAATAATTAAGTTGACAGTCTTTCTCAAAGTTACATGCAGACCACAAGAAAATTGTTCTGTTCTGAAGATGGAGCAAATATTGGTGCTCACAATGGCAAAATGCCAGTTGTCTTACAGCACATATATAGTTTCACAATCGTTTACCACTCCTTGCTAATCACAAGACCAGCCTGAAGTCAAAATAGGTTCCCATCATACCATTATAAGGATTAGTTATTTAAGCAGACTACATTGTGAACTCTATCTGCAATAATGTATTTATATTTTTATCCAACAAACATTTATTTAGCATCCAAAATACATCAGATACTGTTCTAGGTACTTTTGCATATAATGATGAGCAAATGAGGCAGACAGACAAGGTTCTCATAATAGGATCTCCAATTAAATTTTTAAAAAAGGGAACACATCAGTTATAAAGTTTATTCAGAACATTAAAATAGAACAGGAAACTGGTGTTTGCTATAGATTGGTAGTCTGTAATAGTCCAAAGTGTAAATCTTTAAAAGTTATCAGCAGATGTAACTGCAGAAGGTGTAAGAGATGAGTCCAAGCAGCATATATAGCTAATGCAAAGGCTTTCATGTGGGAATGTTTGGCATTTTGAGGAATAGTTAAACTTTGTGTATTTTTTAATATTAAGTGACAAGAGAGGCAAAGCTGACTAATATAACTATTAGAATGGAGGACCTCAAAGAAACTAGGTGGAAGTAATTCTTTAGATACATTTCACAAAAAATAACTTTTAAGAACTTCCAATAACGAGGACTAAGATCACAGTCTTATTTGAGATGAGTATTTTGTTAATCTTCTATCTGAAAAGCCTATCCTAGTACCTTACTTTGGATAAAAGCCCATATGCCTTGGAAAGCAGTAATAATCCCTCTTTGGTATCCTTTTTTAGTGTGTGGCAGTTGAAGAAACTAATATCGGGTGTTCAGATATTATAGATGATAGTGAGTAAACAAAAGTGAAAAATCTGACTCTTTATCCCAATTTGGAAATATAGACCAGTTGGAAAGATATGTAAAATGTACCATTTTGTCATTCTGAAGAACTTGGAGAGAGAGAAATGTTTAGGGAAGAAAGAGGCATATGATTGAGAAAATTACTTAAAATTTATCTTAAATCTTTATTTTACAATATTTGGAAATGAACATGCCATGAGGGAGACTGATGAGTTGTAGTAACTAGGCTAACTAATTTGACTTCCTTTTGTGGTCTCATATTAGTAAATAGGCTTATTCCCAGAGGACTAAATATTTTGTAGTGAACAGTAGAATATGCTTCAGATTATCCCCCCAGGGAAGCATACATTTAAAAAATAGGTCATATTGGCCCTGGCTGGTGTTGCTCAGTTGGTTGGATGTTGTCCCGTGCACCCAAAAGGTCATTGGTTTGATCCCCAGTTAAGGCACATGCCTGAGTGCAGGCTCCATCCCCAGTGAGGGAGCCTACAGGAGGTAGCCAATTGATGTGTGTGTGTGTCTCTCTGTCTCTCAATCTCTCTTTCTCTCTCCTTTCCCATCTCTCTAAAATCAATTTAAAAAAACATTAGAAAATAGATTATATTTACTGAATTTGTTTGACTTTATTTATAAAGGTGAGATTTTATTTAAGACAATTTTGGGGTTTTCAATATATTTCCTGGACCTAACCTATCACATTCCCCCCAAATATTTCTGCATATCATAACTATTATATTTGGGAAGGTATCTTTAAGAAGTGGTCTGAGAAATGCAATTAGTCTTTTTTAGTTAGGGAAGTAGCTCAGGGGATTTTCTGTAATCAAGGTTTGATAAGACAACTGAAGAAAAGTTTTAACATTTAAATGACAAGTGACAGCTTAAGAAAGACAGCTTAGATCCCTATGCCTATCTGCAGTAGCTTAAAGCACGAAAAGATAAAATAATTCTGACTGAAGGCCATATTAAGGAACCTGGTTAAGGTGGGAACTAGATTATAGAGTCTGATCACAGGCTTTATGCAGAAAATGAATTTCATAGATAAAATGAGAATTGTACAAAGTGCTCTATCCAACAGGGGAAGAACCTCACAGTACTTAGAGATTTCATTTGGAAGAAATTGAAAATATTTGGGGTATTTCAATTTAAGTGGCAAATGAATGGCAATAAGTTAAAAATATTTAGTATCAGGTATTTTGTTTGTTCTGTTTGTTTGTTTTTATTGTTGCTATTAATCCTCACCCTAGGATATTTTTTCTATTGATTTTTAAAGAGAAGTGGAGGGGAGATAGCGGTGGGGGGGGGGGGGGGCGCGAGGAAGACAGAGAGAAACATTGATGTGAGAGAGACACATCAGTTGGTTGCCATCCACACATACCCTGACCCAGGGCTGGGGATAGTCTGCATTAAGGTCTGTGCCCTTGACCGGGAATTGAACTGAGACCCTTTGGTATGTGGGCAGTTGTGCTAACCACTGAGTGAAATTGGCCAGAGTGATACCAGATAGTTTTATTGAAATAAAATTATATTAAGGTTTTTTTTCAAGAACTTTAGCAAAACAATAGAAATTTCAATTATTTGTATTCTTTGCAAAACACAGTGTTTCCGTTCTTGATTGGCAAGCCACTAAACATTTGTGAACATTTTCAGCCTCTGCTGAATTTTGGTTAAAAAGAGAATGGGCATTTTGATACTTTTTATGTTTTTTTTTTCCTTTGGCCTTCCGACCTTTCCAAAATAGAACTGTCAATTGAATTGTCTTTTCTAGTTGAAGGGTCTGTACCTGAAGAAATATGACAAAATGAGCAAAACAAGGTCCCTGCCCTTAAGATGTTCAATCTAGAGGTAGACCTGGAGTCAACCAAGCAGACCAGAGGAATACAATACCTGAAATGAAGGAATTGACAGCAAATTAGCTAATACAAAAAAACAGATCAGTGACCTGGAAGACAGACTAGTGGAAATCACTAATTAGAGCAGCAGAAAGAAAAAGAGATTGTTATAAAATGAGGATAGTTTAAGGGACTTCTGGGATAACATCAAGCATTTAAACATTCACATTATGGGGCTCCCAGAGACAAAGAACTAGAAAGAACCAGAAACTTTATTTTAAAAAATAATGGCTCAAAACTTTCCTAACCTAGGAATGGAAATAGACATAAAGGTCCAGGAAGCACAGAGTTCCAAGTAAGATGAACCTAAAGAGACCCATACCAAGGCATATTGCAATTAAAATGGCAAAAGTTAAAGATAATCTTTAATAATAAAAGTGTAATATGCTGCCCTAACTGGTTTGGCTCAGTGGATAGAGCGTCAGCCTGTGGACTGAAGGGTCCCAGGTTTGATTCTGGTCAAGGTCATGTACCTTGGTTGCGGGCACATCCCCAATTGGGGGTGTGCAGGAGGCAGCTGGTCGATGTTTCTGACTCTCTATCCCTCTCCTTTCCTCTCTGTAGAAAATCAATAAAATATATTTTAAAAGAATAAAAAAAATATTTAAGGAAGAGGAAAAAATGAGTTATATACAAAGGAAACCTCATCATAAGACTATCATCTGATTTCTAAGGAGAAACTTTATGGGTCAATAAAAGAGAATAGTGACATATTTTTTAAGTGCTGAAAGAAAGGAACCTAGAATAATTTACTCAGCAAGGTTATCATTCAGAATTAAGGAGAGATAGAGAATTTCCCTCACAAGTAAATACTAAAAGCTTCCATCATCATTTAACCATCTTTACAAGAAATATTGAAGGGTCTTCTTTAAGCAGACTGGTCATAACTATAAATAAGAAAATATGAGAAATGGAAAAAATATCACCAATATAGCCAAATATAAAGACAGCGAATTAGAAATAAAAATTTATTATGAAAGTCAAAAGAAAAAGTATTAAACTCCATTCAAAATGCAGTAAGTAGTTAGGAGATACATACTACATGATCTAAAACATGACATTAATAACATAAAGCATGGAGGGGTGTATGAAATGTAATCTTTATAATATATTTAAACTTAAATGTCCATCAGCTTAAAATAGACTGCTATAGATATGGAATGATGTACATAAACCTTACAGTAACCACAAACCAAAAACCAACAAGAGGTATACAAAGAAGAAATAGAAAGGAACCCAAGCAAAACACAAAGGAAATTATCCAATCACAAGGGAAGAGCTCAACCATCTAACTCCTAACAAAAGCCTAACTGAGAAAAGTTCCTTCTAGGAAAAATAAAATCTACTCACTGCTTTTGGTAAAACTGTCATAAACCCTTCTGGTGTGGCTCAGTTGGTTGATTTTTGTCCCATGCACCCGGAGCTCACCAGATCCATTCCTCATCAGTGCACATGCCCTAGTTTCAGGCTCAATCCCCTGTGGGAGGCAGGGTGCAGAAGGCAGTTGACCAATGTCTGTCTGTCTGTCTCTCTCTCTCTCTCTCTCTCTCTCTCTCTCCCTCCCCCCCTCTCTCTCTCTCTCTCTCTCTCTGTCTCTCCAGTGTTTCTATCTCTCTCTCCCTCTTCCTTCCTTTCTCTGAAATTAATAAAAACATTTTAATTGGGAATATTTTTAATAACTCTCATTAAAACTGTCATAAAGTAGATACCAAGAACTTTCCCTATAAGCTTGCCTCATATAGTCACCTTCATTTGGTTGCATTATATATTTAAGCAGATACATCTCATGAAATGACCAAGAGTTTCCTGTAAATCCCAGCATAATGTCTATTGGTCAAACAGGATTTCTTCTATGCAATCCCAAATGAAAAATTAAGTCTAGAAGTTGTAATTGGAAAATCTTCATCTCATGTAATTAAACGGTGAGTTTCCCACCGCACTTCTCACCATGAGTGTAAACGTACCAAGTTTTGCCTTTTACCTGGCTCTCAGGAAGTGCAGAGGCAGACTCCCGAGTTCAGTCATGTAAACATCATTAACCACCATGGCTGGTACCTTTGCATTCCTGTGGGGTTTTTGTTTTTTGTTTTTTTTCTTTTCAGTTCTTATTTTCCTTACCTGATTTATTCATCTCCATTCCAGTGCCCTCCTTTTGTATACTTAATACAGAGTTTTAAAAGAATTATAGTATAAATTCGGGAATTTTTAAAACTTAATATTCAGGTTGCCTTTACCAAGTGATTATCAAGCCACAGAAACAGAACTAAGGAAATTCCAAATCAACCACAATAAAAGCAAAACAAAACAAAAATGCAGTGTGGCCATAAATTAAGGGGTTTTATTTCCTTTTTATATTTGCTTATCTTACCAAACCTTTCATGCAAAGTTTGGAATAAATCATCTATTTTCAATACAGTTAATTTTCATTTACAGTCAAACAGAGATTTACATAAGAAGTTAAAAATTAGCTAAATTATCTTTTTCTTTGGTGGGTAAAGTCAAACATATTCTCATTTTTTCTCTCAGATGATATAACGATTCTTAAAATCTTAGCATGAGGCTTTTATAAAGAGACATCTTTGCAGATAAATATACGTTCACTTTTTCCTCACGGGGAATGGTCTTCAACTCGCAGCAGGGACCCTGATTTCTCCCAAAGGGAAGATGGTACAAGTTGGAGCCAAGGTACTATGATTAATGAACACATCTTTTTCCATGTTACAACTCAAAATGGGCATTTCTATCAGATAAACTGTATTCAACTCACAAGGAAGAACTGTGCTTGAAAAAAGATTTTTATAAAGCAAAGAAGTCAAATTGGCTCAGTTGGTGGTTAAAATTCTAGGCAGGCTAGCAAAAAGAAGTCTGATTTTTGTGTGTGTGCTCTTCCCTTCTATATTCTTTGTCTTAAAATTATTCAGGAAATTTACTTGCAACAATTTGTTGTCATTAAGGGACTGAGAGCAGGCGCTAAGAATCAGTCAGTTCCTTTCCCTTCCAATGAAGAGCTCCCTGTGTGTGGATTATTGTACAAGTTTTCCCTCCTGTATTTACTGCTCTAACAACATGATCCATTTGCTAACGTCTCACTTAACAGACATGAGCAGCAGCAGTGGTAAATTTAGGCTATCACCCTGTGTTGTGTCTTGCTGATATTGTTCAAAGAATCGTATTCTGAGCATCATTCAATTCATCACAGCAGAAGGAGAGACTATAAGGGGCAAGAGAATAGGAGATGACTTTGGTACCCAGTGTGATCGGTACCTACTTGCTTCTTATCTTCATTATGTCTTCCCTTTTAAGAAAAATAATCAGAGTAGAAAATAAAGAGAAATAATGCCCAGAAGGTTAAAAACTGACAAGCATATTCCTGAGAACTTCTGTATTTCAGTAATAAGGCTTGCTTATCTGTCTTAGGTAATTCACTAAGTCTACTTAAAAGCAACAAAACTTACCACTTCAACTCCTTTCATCTTTCCTTAAATGTCATAAATAAGGCCTCCCCCATCATCCTACATAAGATTACAGCCTCACCCCCAGTCTTGTTTCCTCTTTCTGTGCTCCATTTCCCCCCCGTATTGGTCACCTTTTTACACACTACCATATCATTTGCTTTTTATTTATCAGGTTGAGTATAGAATATAAGTTCATGAGATCAGTGGCCTTTTTTGGTCCATCAATGTGCCCCAAGTGCCAAAACAGGGCTTGGAATGCGGTAGGTTTCCAAAGATATTTTTTGATGAATAAATTGATTATTGTGGTCTTAAAATAGATTTTTAAAAATCTCTACTGCAAAATAACAATTCAAATTATTTAATGTATCAGATGAAGGAGCAAAGTATGTCTACAAAATTTCATTGGGATTGGATTTAGATTAAACCTTCCTAGTGGCCAAAAGCAAAGAAATTAAACTGATAACAACAAAAGCAAAATCCCATAAAACCAATAAACAACAAGGGTAACAAAATTCTTCCCTTGTGCTGCCATGGTGTGTTTTTTTTATCACAACTGTTGATTTACCTTGTAAACTCTTCCACTGAAAATGATTTTCATGGCAACATGTCCAGTTTCTAGTTTATTATATGAACTCATTAAAAACAACATCAGAAACACCCCCCAAAACCCACAGAAATCCAGAAAAAAATAAATAAAACTTTATAGCAGGCATAATCTAATAAAACAGTAATATGCAAATTGATCCTCACTCCGTTACACCCAAGCCACGCCCATCAGTCAAGCCACACCTACCAGCCAATCAGAATGGCTATATGTAAATTAACACAGCCAAGATGCGGCCACGGAGCTAGAGCAAACAGGAGGCCAGCGATGGAGGAAACTGCCTGCCTAGGTCAGCTGGGCCTCTGCTCAAGGCAACAATGTTTCAATTATAGAAGCCATGGAGCTGAAGCAAACAGGAAGCTTTGTTGCCTGCCTAGGCCTCTGCTCAAGGCAACAAAGTTTCAATTATAGAAGATAAGTAAACCCCAGAAACCTGATTTCAGCCAGCCTCGCTGGGACGTTGGGTCAATGGGAGCTGTGGGAAGCCTGAAAATGGCCCTCAGCCCCTCACCTACCCTTGCCAGGCACCTCATTAGGGACCCTAAACCTGAAGGGACTGTGGGCAGCCTGAAACGGCCCTTAGCCCCTCACTCGGGCTGGCCAGGTACACCAGTAGGTGGACATCCCCCAAGGGGTCTCAGACTGCAAGAGGGCACAAGCCAGGCTAGGGACCTCCCCCCCCACCTCGAGTGCACAGATTTTTGTGCACCAGGCCCCTAGTTTATATATAACTATAAATAAGCAAGTGCATATGAAGCTATACATTATTTTCACTTTAATATTAAGAACTAATGCTTTAAAAAAATACTACAGTCTAATTTTTTTTGCAACCAGCATTTGAAATTAAATACTCATAGCATACTGACACTTTATATGCAAGTGTTAACTTATTGTGTCGGATCTGATTTCCTACAGAAAGACTTCACTCAAGAGTGAAAGAGCAATGGCATCCCATGGGGATTTTCTTTAATTACTATTTCTTTCGCAATCTAAAGGGATTCTTATTAATCAACCAACACTTTATTTTGACAGTTGTTTGACTTATAATAAACAATAAGAGGCTCTTACACATTACACTTATGGTTTTAGAGAAGCAATTTGTTGAGAAATACATTTTGTATAGCTTCAGTAGAATTCAGTGGGGCCACTACAAAAGAGAAATAAAAGGATTTAATAGAAGATAAAAAAGTCACTTCATATTTAAAGTAATACTTTTGCTCTTTGATCCAACTAGAGACTTCATCTCTTTATATTCCAGTCTTCTCACCTGGGATGAATCTTTTTTTTTTTTTCACTGCTAAATCAAGCCTTCTTGACTTTTTAATCATTTTTTAATGTTTTCTAAACAATAAAATAATTCACTCACCAATCAATTAATTAAAATAATAAGGGGGGTGTTTGTTTTGTGTGCATACATGCATGAGTTTTGGAACAAATATTGTGAAGGCTCCTGTCTCTCTCTCCACATGAAATTTTTCTTGGAAGTACGTGGCAGGTCATATTAATTACTGTATGATGACAGATTGTACTGCCACTTCTCAAGCCTGTCACCCAATTAGAACTAAGTAAGGCAGGATTTGGCACTCTCTTTTGTATGTATGGGGCTTTCTGTATTACACAAAAGCAGCCTGCATTGAATTATAATTCCTCATAAGAGTTGAATCTTTCCCCTTCTCACCCTCAACTCTTCCACTACCATGGGATTAGAATGCACGGCAGCTGGGCAGCAGGCAGAAGTGAGCAGGAGACACCACACTATGCATAAGTCTTGGTTAATGTGTCAAGCTTGCTGTGACTGGTTCATTCTTGCCTTAACAATGATGTTCTTAATCTAAGTCCAGGGGCCCTGACTGAGTCTGAATGGACTACAGTGGATATACATGAGCCTTGTGAATTTGTACAAACATTTTGTGGAAATGTGAATTTAACTAGAGGCTTTTCAAAATGCCCCAAAGGTGAATAACCATGGCAAATTAGCTTTCTGTCATCTCATGAAAATATATGTCTAGTTTGACCACCCCATCAGTTTTAAGCCTAAGTTATAAAATGGATATAAGAAGTATACCTATCTCATAGCTCTGATTGTGAAGAATCTGAAAATTATATGGAAAAGTACATGCTTGGATCTCATGGTAAAATGCACACTTTAGAGTAAAAATAAATACTTAAAAACATATTGACGGACTCATTGACCGATTCACCCCTTCTATCTCTCCCCTGCCTCTTCCATATCCTCAGTAATACTCAAAAGACAGAGAAGAAATAAGAGCCAAAGATTGGATCCAGATAGAAAATGCTCCCCTGCACCTACAAAGCTTTCCAGTCCTCCCACATGAAGCAGAAAAAGAGACTCTGAGGACTGAGTGCTAGATATTTAGAAACACATTTTTGCTTTATCTGCCTTTTACAAACTCAGGTTCCCTAAATTGGGCCCCTCTTTATTTCAACTATTTGTCTTGTAAAATGTTATTCATAATGGATTGTACACACATTTAGAGAAAGAATAGAGTTTAATTTTGCTTGTTTTGCAGCATTTTCTTATATTAAGATTTAAACAACAGTCACTGGGTTCCCATACTGTGGGAGGTATATATAAGCATTAAATATTATTAAAGTGTTAATAAGTATTCAAAGATTTCTAGAATAAAAGTAAATGAGATCATTTTCCTGATCAATAACCATTACTTTTTTGTTTAATTTTTCTTTATTGTTGAAAGTATTACAGATGTCCCCCTTTTTTTCCCATTGACCCCCTCCATCCCCACACCCACCCCTCTCTGGCCTCACCACATTATTGTCTGTGTCCATGGGTTATGCATATAAATTCCTCAGTTAATCTCTTACCATCTACCTTCCCCACCCCAGTCTTCCTTCTGAGATTCCTCAGCCTGTTCCATGCTTCTATGTCTCTGGTTCTATTTTGTTTATCAGTTTATTTTGTTCATTAGATTCCATATATGAGTGAGATCATGTGATGCTTATCTTTCTCTGACCAATAGCCATTACTTTATAAAGACAGGCTCTTCTTTAAATGTCAGCATCACTGGGGAGCCCAGATGTCTCTGTATTTAAGAGAACTTGAAGGAGATGTTTCCAGCTGATGGTTCCAGCTTCCATATTCATCTGTTTAATGGGCAGCTCTTCAGGCCAAGCACTCTATGTCCTTGTACTGTTGCCAGTGGCAGGTGTCTCAGCCTGGCCACAGAATTCCACTGCACCTTCCGTTCTGATTGCAGATAGTTGGTGGAGAGTTAAAAAATAAGTCTTATGATTAAGGAAGAAAATTATTTTCCAACTGGAATGAAATGGGAAACTTTCTTCACCTGACTGATCCCACCAGCATGTTACATGGAATCGCATCCTATAAGTCAGCTCCCTTGTTACCATTCACTTCTTTCTTAGTCTATCCAGTGGTTCTCAATCTTCTGGCCCTTTAAATACAGTTCCTCGTATTGTGACCCAACCATAAAATTGTTTTTGTTGCTACTTCATAACTGTAATGTTGCTACTGTTATGAATTATAATGTAAATATCTGATATGCAGGACGGTCTTAGGCAAACCCTGTGAAAGGGTCCGCCAAAGGGGTCGAGACCCACAGATTGAGAACCACTGGCCTTTATCTTCCCCAGCTGTCTCTGTGAGGGTCATATGAGCTCAATTCTAGATGGAGTTCCTCACAGAGGTAGGAAATACATCAGTCCTCCCCCAGTTCAGCCCAGGCTTATCTACTTGAGTGACACAAATCTGTAGCAATCAGATCCAGAGTTTCATAACACAGGGGCATGCCTCTGGACCTGTTCCATAGGACCACACTTTAGTTGAGATTTCCCATGTTTGATACCACATCTCCCTCTAGAACTGAAAGTTGTAGTTGATGGTCAGCTTCTAGTTCAGTAGTTCCTCTGAAGTAGGTAAATTGGTACTATGTTGTGAAAAGCTTGAATATGTTGGATTGAATTTAGACTAGCTATAAATTAGATTTAACTTCAGGTTTTATTTATTCAGGAGATTGGAGAATAAGGATAGTTCAGTCTTCTATTTTGGTAAATGTGCCTTTTTTTATATGGATTTGATTCTGTTAGAAGAGTCACTACAGCTTTTGATTAGGTAATATGTAATGGTCCAAGATAATACTATAAGGTTCAGTTTAGTTTAAATAGCTAGATGTGGACTTTTAATACAGATGGTTAGAGGCAGTTCTTCTCTGTCCTTTGTTTTCGAGCTTCTACTGGCATCACAAGGCTCTGCATGGCATCAAATGCCTGGGACACTGCACATTCTTCATCAGGCAGGCCTGGTACTATGAGGCTATAAAGACATCTATACCTTGAACATTCAGTCTTAGAATAAAAAGAAACAGATACCTTTCATATGAAAGGGTTGCCTTTTTTCAAGGAGCAAGTACCTGGTCTTCTTCCTGAATTTTTGCTTTTTTGGTAAAATGCTGCTAGAAGAGGTAAGGACTTTCTGTGTTCTCCAGAGGATTCCACTTGTACTTCTATTGCTTGCAAAAATCAAAAGACTGACTCCCCAGAATTGCAGTAAAAAGTATAAGCATGGTAAATGACCTCTGGAGTGTCAGAGTGTCATTCTTTGGGAAGCCACAGATTGAGAGAATCACTACAGAGCAGGGCAGAAGCTGAGCCACAGTGTCTGCCATTTACTTCTTCAGATGATCCTCTTGGCAGCAGATGAGGCATAGGTGAGCTGAGGGCCTCTAAGGACACAGAGTACATGAGTTCCGATGCTTTGTTGGATCCCACATGCAAAATCAAAAGGTGAGGGAATCATAACTCTCTGTCTAGGTCTTTCAGCTTGGCTTATGAAGCATCTTGAGAGCCTCTGGGATTTCCTAGTGCAATGTTAAGGCTCTCAGCCTAAGCTAAGAATCAGAACTGAGAAAGTACTAAGAACTTTTGGTCATGAAGTTGCTGATTTTATTCCAAGAAGAATCCACCAGGAAAGGCTGGTGCCTAAAAGCAGTGGTTCTTAAATGCTCATGTACAGAAGAAACTCCTGATTCATTTTTCAAAACAGGCCTCACGGCCAGAGAATCTGGTATATCTGGTTCATGGCCCACAAATATGTAGTTGGAATAAGCACCCTGAGTGGTTCTGACCTGACAATCGAGAACCAGTTTGGGAACCACTAAAAAACAAACAAACAAACAACAACAACAAAAACACGCACACAAATGCTTAGAGCTTCAGTGGCCTCATTTCTCATAGTGTAGGTGACCATTCTGGAGAAAAAATGCTGTTTTTGATACAGATAATGGAGGACATAGCTCTGAGACTATCCCAGAAGATCATCAACCTGCAAACTGTTTTGTGACTCTCGAAACAAGGACAAGCTGGTAATGTCATGGGAGGAATGTTATCATAGCACGTTGGGCGTTTTCTGGAGCTGAGCTTTCTTCCTGAGTAGCTCTCCATCACTGGACATGGAAAAGTGGCCCAAACTAAGAGTCAGGAGACTTAGTGTGAAATGGAGCAAGTCATTTTACTTTTCTGAGTCCTAGTTTCCTTGTATATAAAATTAGAAGGTTGGGCCCTGACTGGTTTGGCTTAGTGGATAGAGCATCAGCCTATGGATTGAAGAGTCCTGGGTTTGATTCCAGTCAAAGGCACATGCCTGGGTTGTGGGCTCAATCTCTGATAGGGGGCATGCAGGAGGCAGCAGATCAATGCTTCTCTCTTATCATCGATGCTTCTATCTCTCTCCCTACCATGCCATTGTTGTCATTGTCATCATTTTCTTCCTTAAACAAGAAACTATTCATAATTTTATGAGGTCTATAAAATGGCCTCATAGAAGGTAAAGCAGCAACATCATTATTTGTTTTAGATTAAGCAAATCTCCATCAACTGTTAACATTTTATTCCCCTATCCCAATTTGATGACATATATTTTATTGTTGTTGTTGTTGTTGTGGATAAGGTTACCATAATCCTATGTATTCAGACTGTGGCAGAATATAATAGGAAACAGAATAATATAATTCCTGAGCATGTGGACTCTGGTCTGGAGGTACCGATGTAACTCATGGAGAGACTATCAGGGTCCTTTTTTGGAATTGGTATTAATCAATGAAAAAGAGATGGTTAGGATGACTGTCTATCACAAAGAAAGAGTATGCCTTTAAATGAAACAAACATGGAAGTATAATGAAGAGAGAGAGGGAGGAGAGACCCGATGATTACTCTGTGCCTGACCCTGGCCCACCCCTTGGTGTTCCCAACAATGTGAACCTGCCAGTTCCCCTTTTAGCCCAAGCCAAGTGAACAGAATATCTGTCACAGAGAGTTCCAGGACAATTCACTTCACAGTTTTGACAAGAATTGGCTCTCCACAGAGCAGTAACAATAGAATGTTTTCTTCAGAGTTATCTTGAATAGGCTGCCTCTCCTAACAGGAAAGTTCTTAGGTAACATAGTTCATTCACAAACTATTTGCTTTGTAGTCATTTTTCTATGGCATGTTCCTCACAATTTATCCTGCTCCCGGTGGATTGAAAGCTCTTCAGGTGCATTCCAGATTTAGACCCAGAACAGCTCAATTTGGGGCCTGAGAGCTATTCCTATCCACTGTCATTCTTTGCAGCCAAGATAGCACCCTCAGTTTAATGCAGCCTTGTCACGGGTACTTGTATAAAAGGTGGAGGAGAGCAGTCTCAGGACCGGAGCAGTCATACATCTAATGATCAGAAACCCTCTCTGACCTGTCCAACTTCCTCTACACAGGAACCCAGTGCTGACATTGTTTGGATCCAGGACTAAAATAATACAACAGGGGCCTTTCTGTGAGAATAGAAAGAGACATACTATAGCCTATTGTGGCCAGATAGAGCTAATTACATGTTTTTGAAGAGGAACACTGAAAACTGTTTTTTGAGGAATTTAACCCAATCCCTCACAAGCAGCCTGGTGCTGGAGTGGGTGTGCACCGTTCCTGGGGATTGAATTAGAGAGGCATGGTTCAGAAAAGGCAGCCTTCTAAGCAATCCAAGCCAGTAAGAGCCATAGAGTAAATGTCAGACTAAGAAGTGGTTCTTAGCCCAGGGACAGATGCAATGTCTGGAGATATTTTGGTTGTCACATGGGGAGGGGGTTGCTACTGCCATTAGTGAGTAGAGGCCAGAGATGCAGCCTACATTTTACAGTGCACAGGACAGTCCCCACAATTATCTGGTCCTAAATATTACTAGTGCTGCAGTAGAGAAACTGGGTTAAAGTCAATAGTGACACCTGGAAAAGTGGGATGATCAAGGACAGACAGATACATGTTTTTTTTCAGAGTCAGATATAGGATTAACCGAGGAGCAAGTGAGAGTTTGTACTTAGGGGAACAAAGTGTTAAAAGGTGTACAGATTAGGAACACAGAGGCCCTATAATGCATGAGACTTCTGTGTTGGCTGTTCTTGTATTGGAAGATTGAGTTCACATAAATGTCTAGAGTAGACTTTCTTTCGTTGTTTTCTTCACAGTTAGCATGCTGAAGGAATTCATCCCACGGTAATTCATACGAAGGTAATTCAGTGAAGTTATTGCAGCAAGGACCTCTTTATTTCTTCCTGTGTCCTCAGCATCTAGAACAGAGTAAGCTTAGTCAATGCCTATTAATTGACTGGAAATAAAAGGAATGATACTTTACTCTTTCTTCAAAAAACATCCATTTTTACATATAAACATTAGTATATTTACATATGTACATGCATAGGTATTGTTTTACATACATACTTTGAAGGCATAAAATCTGAGCTAACCAACTGTGCATTTATTAACTTTTGAATCTTTATATATTGTTTGCTTAGATTTAAAATTACTGCTTTATGCAGTTGTTTTTAAAGTAAGGTAGAGGGAAAACACTCTTATGCTGTCCTTTATACTTATCTACGTAATTACCTGTACTGTTGCTCTTTGTTTCTTCATGCTGATTCAAATTACAGTCTACTGTTCTTCCTTTCAGTCTGAAGGAATCCCTTTAGTGTTATTTGTAAATCAGGTTTATCTCAGTTTTTGTTTATCTGGGGAATTCTTAATTTCTTATTAATTTGTGAAAATATACTTTTACTGGATATAGAATTCTTGGTTGATGGTCTTTCTTTCTGCATTTTGAATATGTCACCCCACTGCCTTCTGGCATACATGGTTTATGATGAGAAATCAGCTATTAATGAGTAGCTTCTCTCTTACTACTTTCAAGATTCTTTCTTTGCCTTTGATTTTGACAGCTTGATTATTATGATCATGCATGGAGTTTGTTGAACTTCCTGAAAATATAAATTAATGTGTTTCATCAGGTTTAAAGTATTTTAGCCCATTACTTCTTCAAGTATTCTCTTTACCCTTTTTTCTCTCCTCTTCTTCTGAGACCCCTGTTATGATCTTTTTTGTAAATGTTATGATCTCTGAGGATTTCTTTTTTTCTTCACTCTGATTTTCCTTATGTTTTTCAAACTGGATAATCTTAGTTAACCTATCTTTAAGTTCAATGGTTCTTTTTTCTCATGGTTCTGTGGAAGCTGTTGCTATGTACATAATAACTAGATACACCATCTTTAGCATAAACATTTACTGTTAGAGAATTTCCTCTCATACAGAAAGTCATCTATTAAAATGACAATGTATTTGCTTGTGAAAATGTTGCAGCACAGTCTAAAAGTGGAATAATTGAGTTTCAGATTTCTAGCTTAACCTCATTCATTTTATAGACTTAAAGCAGAAAACCAGATTAATTTACTCTTCAACAGAATTAATTGCATAATAATGCTCTGGGGTGTTAGGATATGCTTAATTCAAAGGAAGTAAATAATTTTGTCACAATGGGATTAGTGGTGGTAGGAGTAATTCTAATTTATTTCCCCTATTATACTATCAGTGGCATCTAGATCTGTTCATAAAGAGAGACTTTTATAGAATTACTAGTTCTCCCTGGCCAACCGTTGCTGTGGCTCAGTTTGGTTAAATGGAAAAGAAAGAAAAGAGAAAGTGTGCATTTCTAATATGTTTAATTGCACAATGCTTGTGGGTATACAATGCGCCCTCCCAGGCAGCTGCCCCTGGCATGCTGCCGCCCCCACCTTGCCTGGCTGGTCTGGCCTTGCACACTTGTGCCTCTGTAGCCTAGGGCCCCCCAGCACTGGCATGCACCTGCCCCCCGTTCTCCACTGATGGCCTGCACCCCATGCCCCATGTCCCACACCTGAAGCAGCCTGGCTGCTCCCGACTCCTGCCAGCAGAAGCCCTCGCCGAGCTGCCCAAAAGTCGGAGGAAAAAGCAGCCGAGGAAGCTCCCTCACCCTCGCCCTCCACACTCCCCACGAGCCCTTAACTGCTGGTGTGTGGGGGACCACGGCGGCCACCCATGCCCCAAGCCCCAGCCCAGCCCCGGCCTCAGGCCCAGCCCTGCACTGGTTGATATTTCACAACATGATAATTGGCATGGTGATTTTCAATTGCAGTACATGCAGTGGCATCCCTGGCAGATCAAGTGAATTCCAAAATTCTGTTGGATAATTAACCACTTCATCTGCTTCCACAACAGTGTTGACAGACTTGTATGTGACTGCCTCACTTTGAATGTTAGACTGAATAATATTGTTAAGTTCGTAGATGTCTTTATTCTTGGCCACAAGAATAGCTCGTTCACTCAGCCAATCGTAATTCTTATAATTTATTTGAATATTGGGAAATACTTTTACAACCAATTCTTCCTTTGACGTCACTAAGTTGCATGGATCATAAATCGGAAACATTGAAATGGAATCATAAAATATTTAGTATAGCATGTGTTGCTTTTACGTCCAACAGATGGCGCTGTTTTTCAAAAAAGCATGTTTTTTTTAAAAAAAAACAGGTGTGACATCTATATAATATCTATATAATGGTAGATATATAAACACACGCATGTATTCAAATGCAACATTGTGTCAAAATTTCAAAGCAATTGGTGAAGAACTTTCGGAGACTTAAGATTTTGAACAAATGAACATTTACATTTTTATATAGATGTCAGGAGATTTAGTTTAAGATGGGAAGGGGGCAGGAGACGATTAACCAAAGAACTTATATGCATATATGAATAACCCATGGACATTGACAATAGTGCTGTAAAGAACTGGGTGGGGGGTGGGGTAGAGGGAAGGGGTCAATGGAGGTAAAAAGGAGATATCTATAATGCTTTAAATAGTAAAGATAACTTTTTTAAAATATGGAATAAAGAGAGATTTTTATTATAATTCAGTCTAATTTGGTGAGGGAAAGTTCTTAATTCCACAATCATAAGAGCTGATGAATTTAGAAGGCATAATAAAGTAGAAACTTACCACTTTGCAACCCCTTGTGAACTAATAGGTATAGCCACAGATCAACAATAAATGCTACTACATTCTAGAGGGTTGTGGTCTTAGGATCTAAGTCATGGACATTAATGAAAATCAACTAATTTGTCTGATGAGATGTCTAGAGGTGAAGAATACTTGGGGTATAGGTCCAGTTGAATAATAATAGAATTTGAGTTTGGATTTGCCATATAAAGAGAATGGCATCCAGAGATAAAAAGAATTTTGCTCCGAGTTACATCAGACTTGGTATTAAAAACAGACCTCCAGTTGAGTATTTAAGCCATCTTGTCACATAATTTTTACTTTAAGAAGATTTGATGAAACAGAATTCAAGTTCCTAAGGGAATCTGAATGGGCCTTTGGAGGTTATTATAATAGAATTCTCAGAACTTGTTGCTGTTTGGGACTAAGTTTGAAAGACAGAATTTCATCAATGCCTTGAACATTATATACTATTTTAGGACCAAAAGGAAGTGATTTTCACCTTCAAATGATTCTATGACTAGCTACTGGGGCATAGGCATCTCTTTAGGAAAATTTTTTGTCCTTAACTCATTGCTGGCCAAACTGGGCCATCAGGGCTCATTTTTTGCCATCCCTACTTTTATCTTAGCTACAGAGGATGCAGAGGTAAAGCTACCTTCTGCAAAATTTTCAGGAACTTTCTCCACTAAAGAGGGCTGAGTTGACTTGCCTCAAGAATAAGAATTCACAATTTAATACCCACACCACAGGTTTCGTGGCCATCCCTGCTTCAGGCTGCTTGAAGACTGACTTATTATTAGACCTGAGAGGTGCTATAGAAGAAAGGGGGTGACCCGGAGTTGGCTCTGCTGCTTTTTATCATTATTCTGCACCTCTGAAGCTCTACAATGGGGAACTTAACATCTAAAATGTTGTGATGGTTAAACAAGATGATATATGTAGAAACCTAAGAATTTGTTTGGTATGTATGTATAACAGAATAGCTTTTCCCTCTAGCCTCATAAAATATCAACTTGTGGAAGTTGCTTAATTCTCTCCTCCATTTCTAAAAGCAAAGCAAGGAAGCAGTTTGTTTCAAACCTCCTTAGCACGGAAATATTTTCATTATATTTTTTCTTTGATAATGATATAACTTAGTGTTGTCCTGATTACGCTGGCAGTTTTCTAGTTGACATCAGGGATGACTAGAGAACAAAGATAGGAAGAAAGGAAGAGAACACTAAGGGGTTTAAATCTGTGATACAGTCAGGGGTCCCAGTGAGAAATAAGGAAAGGATCAGGGCTCAGGCCCAAATACAACGTCCCATCACTTCCTCAGTAATTATTTACTGAGCAATTTTCATGGCCTAAATGCTGGGTGGGCTTGGCACTGGAGCTACAGTCACAACCCAGTTATAGTTTGTAGTAGTTTAATTGCTAAATTGACCCCTCTTCCCACTTTTCTCTATATCTACACCCTTTGCAATAGGACTTCCTCTTCCGTAAGTGGAGAATATTTTTCCACCCCTTGAATCAAACTTGCTTAAGCCAACAGAATGGGGGGAAAAAATAGTCATGTACTAGTTAGTAACAAGCCTAGGCTTCAAGAGACCATGCACTCATTCCTTGTTCTTTTGAAATCCTGCCTGGGCACTCAGTGCTGGGGAATGAGAGCACATTGGGAGGTAAAAGGGGCCCCAGCTCACTGCCAATGAACTATCAGAGCAGAGCTCCTGATTACAGATCCCTAACATGGTCCAGCTGAGATCTGAATGGTTCAGTGGCTTGTAGATTCATGTGCTGCAGTTTTAAGCTACTAAATTTTGATGTGTTTTTTTTTAAGCAGCAAGAGCTAGCTGATTTAATGTTCCTGACCTCAAGAAACTTAGAAAACTATAGATGCAAAAGCCAAAATCTGGTAGGAAAAGAAAACCTTCCCAGACACTCTCAGAAGACAATGTAAAGCCATAGTACTTCCCTGATGCAATAGCTCAAGGGCCAGAAGGTCAGGTGTGGCCAAGCCAAGGAAGCATGGAAAGATGAGTAAAGACTTATTCTTTTCTATGGACCAGAGGCAGAAAAGTGCTCTAAGAGAAGGAAGTGGCAGAGCATGTCACATTATAAATGTCCTTTAGTGTGTGCTTGGTGATCTCGCAACAAAATGATCTCCATGAGCATCATTTCAGAACTGTGGCCAGGTCTCTGAGCCCAGAGGTTTCATGGAGTGATCTCTGCTATCTCTAGTATAAGTCAGACCTCAAGACCCAGAAACTTTCTTCCCGAGCTTTCTTTAAGAATTTTAAGTGCTGTAGCAAGTTCTTGTTTGAAAGAAGACAAAATATTTTACATTAATTCGTGAGGTGGTTGGTATATTTTGAGCCTTATGATAGCTGAACATAAATACCAAGGCTATTCCAAACATGGTCTGATTCCCTTATACTATGCCAGACACTGTACCTCTTTCTAATTCATGAAATTAGGTCAGGTAGACTTCCAGGGAGTGCTGTGCAAATCCTCTTATAATGCCACAGTCCATTGTGATCAGTAAAGTTCAGATAAATAAGCAAGTGGCAGATGGAGGCTTGAGAAGATTTTCTTTTATGGGGATTTTTTAATTGAATAGTTTTTGTTGTTGAAGGATTTGGCCAATATACCAATTCCAAGGCTTAAATTCCTCTTTCACTGGAATGTGCAATTGCTCTCTACTATGTCCAAAAATTACTATTACTGCTACTATTACTACTATTACACACACACACACACACACACACACCTATCTGTTCTTTAACACAATGACATGCCTTGCACTGTGCTGTATACATATGATTTCATTTGTCCTCATGATAAACTTTTGAGGTTGGTATAGTATTATTATTATCCTCCTTTTGCAGATGAGGAAATTGATGTTTAGAACAATTTAGGAAGTTGCTTAGAATTACATAACTAACAAGAGCATGAACCTATATATGAAGTCAGGATTCCTAGGTCCAAGTCCAGTTTCCTTTTAATGATTCTGCTGTCTTCTCTGTAAAACAGAGATGGGATATCTCTCTTACCATCCTCATAAGGCAGAATGAAGAGTCAAATTATATAAATGTTTTAAAATACCATTTGAACATAGTGCATTAAATGAGCCTGACAAGAGACTTGAAAAAGACCATTAAGGGAAGAACAGAGATGAAGAGAGAGAAAAGAAGGAGTTACCAATAATACAAAGATTATATTAATTGAGCATATTTTATCTGTCAAACACTCTTCTAAGCACTGAAAATGCAGTGAAGACAAAGATAGACAAGATTCCTGCCTCATGGAACATGTAAGCCAGACTGTAAGTAATTAAATGGGATACTTAACAACTGCGACAAATTCTTTGAATACGGTGGGTATGGTGATGTGATAGAGACCAACTGAAGGGGCCAACTTTAAAAGAGATGACTGCTTAGGCCAGAGGAGTTGAGCCTCATAAAAATGTTTCCTTCATAATAATGATGATGATGGCAGTTTTTAATAGCTTACCACCACCTTCTTTTTCAAGTCCTCTACTCTCCTTTTTTTGACTCCTCAGTTTCACACTTAATTGAATTTCCTCTCTCTCTCTCTCTTAGCCACCTTAACTTGTATCTCTTCCTCCACATAACCTACACATTGGTGAACTTCAGGAACATGTCTGCACATTGATGAACTTCAGGAACATGTCTATGTGGACTCTCTAATTTCACCTTCAAACCTATTTTCCAAATTTCAGAAAATAAAGTATCAAACCTGGAGTGATCCTGACACTTCCCACTCCCTCACTTTTATATCCAATCCATCAGTGTCCTGCCCATTCCAACTCCTCAGGTTATCCTCACTCCTCCTGTGCTCTGAACTCATTAGATGACAGTGACACATCTCTTTCCTGGACACCTGCAGTTATTCCCCAAATGGCCCCCTGCTTCTTTTCTTGCCCTACTTCATTCACTTCGCATCCCTTTAAAAGTATAAATCAGATCATGTTAATATTCTGTTTAAAGTCATTTAAATGCCTTCCATCATACTAAGAACAAAGTGAACCTCCTCACGATGGTTTCAAAGATCATATATCATCCAGCTCCTGACCATCCCTCTTACTTCATCTTCCATCACTTTCTCCGCTGCTCACCATACTCAGTCAATTTCCTAGTTAGTTTCCTTTTAAGGAAAAGTTCATGCAATCTTCTATTTCTGTGCCTGGCCCTCTCATTCTCATGCTTAAAGAGAATGTCATCTCCTTAGAGAAGTCTGACTGGAATGATCTAGCTAATGCAGACCATTTCCTGATTCTGAATTCCAGCACTATTTGCTTCTTTCATAGAATTGCTTGTCCACTTGTTCAATTACTGGTATGCTATCTTGTTTCCCTATCAGTTATAAAATCCATGAGAACAGATACCACAACTGTGTTGTTTACTAGTTTCTTCCTAACATTGGTCGTAGTGCCTGGTAGATAACTATGCCAATAACTGTATGTTGAATGAGTGAAAGAGTAGAATGCTTACTGTATGCCAGCCACCATCCCAAGCACTTGGTATTACCTTTTTCGGTCCTCAAAAGTTTCACCTTGGTAGGTACCAATATGACTCTCAATTTGTAGATGAGGGAATAGAGGCATTTAAGTGACCTCCTTGATGACACGTGGTTAGCAAGTAACAGAGATGGAACCTCAACCCTGGTCTTCTTAATTCCAGAGCTCAGAATCCTTGCCATTGTATTGCTTTCATAGCCTAACAACTTTGAGCCACTAGTTTGCATGGGTTACTTCTTTCTTTGTTTTGCTTTTCTGTTCAGATTTCTGAAATCCTTAAAAGTTTTTCTCCTATATTCTTCAAGGTGACTTCCCCAAGCAGAATATATGCCTATACATGTGAGTGGATGGTTACAGTAAAATGTCTTACAAGTTATTGCAATAACCAACTTGGAAGCTTTCTTTTTGAAGACCTCTCTCAAGGATGTGTGTTACTGGGGAAGGTTGACCAAAACCACAGCACTGTATGTATTATTCATTGAGAGTCTAGTAGATTTGGGTCATGGAACCATGACTCACGTTATTTATAATCCTCACTCTGATTTAAATAAAGTAGGTATTTTCATTCTCATTTCACAGTTGAGAAATCAGACTCAGAGTAGCTAAGAAATGAGTTTAATGTTGCACAGCTAGCAAGTACTCAAGCCAGGTTTTGCTTCTAGTTTTTGTCAGAATTCAAAGTAAATACTCTTTGCAATATTGTGATATTTTTCCTTACATCTCTCTATTTGCCAAAGTTTTCTAAAAATCTGTTTAAATGTTAAAATATAGATATATAAATATCTTTTCCACCTTGTTTTCCAGCTGAAATATTTTGAAGGCTATTTTGTTCACATGTTTTTATTGTCTGTTTCTTTATGTCAGATTACAAGTATCAAAATCAATCAGACAGATCAGGATTGCAAACTTTTCTGTAAAGAGCCAGGTAGTAATTATTCCATGCTTTGTGGACCATATGTCTCTATCACAACTATGCAGTTCTGCTGCTGTGGGCCAAAAGCTTCCACAGACAATTTAAAAACACATGAGCTTTTTTGTGTCCCGATAACATTTTATTGACACCAAAATTTGAATTTTTATAATTTGCTATATATCATGCACTAATGTTTTTTATTTTCAACTATTTTAAAATATAAAAATTGTTCTTAGCTATACAAAAGCAGGCAGTGGGTCCAATTTGGTCTGTGGGTCATAGATTTCACCCCTGAGCTACATCAATATTCTGTAGGCTCCAGGGTAGTTTCAACTTTTTAAATTTTTCTTATAATTCTAAATGCTCTTGGATATGTTTTAAAACCCTTAACTTACCAATTACGTGGTTACTGAGTTAAAGCACATGATTATATTAATTTGTCCTTCACTTATAAAGGGATACAAAGCAATATAGAGGTAAATATAGTGATTAAAATTCAATTATAGTATCATTGTCAATGCTATCTACTGCTTAGAAGAGTCACATCAATGAATTCACAACATTTATATAATACTCTTTTCACAGAGTCCTTTTACCTTTTCAATAATGCCTTTGAGTAGAAAATAAATGTCAATGAAAGTAAGTAGAATAAAAAGTAGAATGGCTATTAAAATTAAAAATGTGACAAGGGTATCTGGCTGGCATGGCTCAGCGGTTGAGCATTGACCTATGCACCAGGAGGTCATGGTTTGATTCCTGGTCAGAACACTTGCCTGTATCCCCAGTGTGGGCCATGTAGGAAGCAGCAGATCCATGATTCTCTCTCATCTTTGATGTTTCTATCTCTAGCTCCATTTCCCTTAGCTCTCTGAAATTTATTTTTTTTTAAATTTCACAATGGAGAGAATTGGACAATTGGATTTGATAAAGTCAACTAGATCTCATATTGTCTTTAGCTTCTTTGCTAGCAAGAATTTGATTCTTGAACTGCATTTCTTTTCTCTAGATGTTTGTATCTACAAAATGGTTTACCTTTAAAGAGATAGAGATTTTAACTTCTGGTGAGAAAGTTTCTAGCTGAGCCTAAGCCAAGGTTCCGTCTGGCTGTGTCCAACAAACTGGGGCTCTATCTAAGCATTGCCCGGGCTCCACTGAAGGAGCCGATTGGCTTGGCAGGTAGGTGGAAAGCAACCTGACTAGGAAGAGTGTCATGTCAGAGAAAATGGAAGGAGGGGAATGCAAACTGCTGCCCCTTCCAGTCCAGGAACTCCAGAAGTCTATGCCTGAGCCTTAATAAGAGAACATTTTCCTCTACAAGTGTGCAAAATACAATATGGCTTAGCCCCTTAAGACATAAGTAAAAACTATATGCTTTACCCCATGCAAGGTCTTCAACTTGAAGAATACCAAGAACTGGTGGGTAGAGCAGTAGTCCTATGACGGCCATGTGCAGTAGTAGTAGCTTCAAGCACAAGCTCTGCCCTCCAGTAGCTCTGAGAGTAGCAGACATCCCCAGAAAGACAAAAGGATGAAAAGAAAGACTTGAGAGTGAGCCCATGTTGGGTCACCCAAATCTCCCAGAAGTCATTGGGTGAGACTACAGAGGCACTCCTGTTAAGTATGTGTAGGTGACAAGACAGATTCATTGAGTAAAAATGATTGATGTGATATCATTTAAGTCCATAGGCTGGAATGGGGTCAAAAGATAAACAAGGAAGCACAAACCAGGAGTAACTTTTGAGCGAAGTAGTAGAAAACTTTAAAAGAAAAAGACAGTGTTTTTCCAGAGGATTTGCATTTACACAGACTGGCCATGATTAGTTTTGAGCCTTGTAGAATTTCTTCATATTTAGATTTGGACAATAATAATACTTACCTTACAGAATCTTTAGGGAAATTAAATTATATCATCCTTATGAAGTGCTGAACATAGTTCCTGAACCAAGAGATGTTTCATCAAAGCTAATTCTCACTCTTATTATTACTACTAGGGGCCCAGTGCACAAAAATTTGTGCACTCAGGGGTGGGGTCCCTCAGTCCGGCCTGTGTCCTCTCACTGTCTGGGACCCCTCAGGGGATGTCCACCTGCTGGCATGCCAAGCCAGCTTGGGTGAGGGGCTTATGGGTGTTTGCAGGCTGGCCAAGCCCCCCCCCCAGTGGAGACCCTCACCCCATGGGGGCGTGGCCAGCCTGGGTGAGGGGCTGAGGGTCATTTTCAGGCTTCCCACAGTCCCTTCAGGGTTTGGGTCCTTACTGGGGTACCTGGACAGCCTGGGTGAGGGGCTGAGGACTGTTTTCAGGCTGCCCACAGCTCCCATTGACCCAATGTCCCAGCGAGACTGGCTGGAATCAGGTTTCTGGGGTTTATTTATCTTCTATAATTGAAACTTTGTTGCCTTAAGTGGAGGCCTAGGCAGGCAACGAAGCCTCCTGTTTGCTCTAGCTTCTTGGCTTCTGGTCTCCATCTTAGCTGGATTAATTTACATACAGCCACTCTGATTGGCTGGGGGCATGGCTTAGGTGTCTCGGAGTGATGGTTAATTTGCATATTGCTCTTTTATTAGATTAGATTATTACCATTAGCATCAGTGATAATATTTTTACCTACATGGTCCAAACCGATGCAGAGGATAACTAGTATCTGTCAAAACTTTATCCACAAGTTTGGAGACATTGCTTCCAGGCAGTCAATTGAAAGAACATAAAAACTTGGCCTAGGTGAGTGTCGGAATTCATGTCTAATAGGCAATCATATGAAATCAGACATTCTCAACCCCATGCTACATCTCTTCACCAGACACACTATTTTCAGGTTATGACAATGTTTATAAGTCTGAATTCCCTGAGTTAATATCTCTTACCTTCCAAGTGCTCCAATTACTCTCTTTGATTATTTTAGTCAGACACAGGCAGAGAAGAGGAGTTGAGCAAACCACATTTTCCAAAGGGAGAAGATGGTCAAGAAAATGTTAACTAGAATAGGATGTTTGTAAAATAGTCAGGACAAATTTCTATGAGGCTAGTGAGCCCAGCAGGACATTCTGAAAGCTGGCAGATCAGTAACTTCCTCTTGGACACCATTAGCATACCTATTACCTTTGTGCCAATGCGAGGAACTAATCTCCACTTGTTGCTGGTATAGAATTTACATTTTCCTCTCTGTCCAATGATTTGTCTTCATTTCCAACCTTATTGAGACATTTAAGTTTATATCATTCTTGGATTTTATTTTTAATTGGTTTTGAAATTATTTTGTAAATTTTGATAAATGTTCATTATAGAAAACTTGAAAAGATGCACAAAAATCTTCCATAATCCCAAACCTCAACAATAAAATGATCATGTCTGTTTTAGTCTGTTTTTCATATGAAAGGTTATTATTATATATAATGTATTTTTCATAACAAAATGGTATCATGTGTACATATTTTTCCCCTGCATGCTGCTTACTTTTCTTACTGACTTATATTATGGTACTTAATGAACCACAATATTTCTGCACCATTTAATATTCTTCTAGAGCATGATCATTTTCATGGCTACATTATATGAATGTACCATAATTTATTAACCAGTCCCCTATTTTGACATTTAGGTTTTTCAAAATTTTTCACTATAATGACTAATGTTTAAATGAAGATTTTTGTAGGTAAATATTTTCACAACCTTGATTATTTCCTTTTAATAAATGTCTGGAAGTGGTTTTTTTGGAAGAAAGTGTATGAATACATCTAAGGTATTATTTCAAAAATGTTTTATGAGAAGATTAAATCAACATACATTTTCTCAAATATCACATAAGAGCATTTGCTGCCCCACACCCTTATTAATACTGGTAACTACAATTTTTAATTATCAATTTGATAGGCAATAAATGTTATTTTAATGCTTATGCTACTTTTATTTTCACTTTGGTTACTGATGAGACAGGTTTTATTTTCCTCATCTGATTATCATTTTTATTTCTTTGTATATTGCTAACCTGGGTCCTCTGATCATTTTGTAATTGTATTAATTTTATTATAATCTGTGTGATTTTTTTAAATGTAGTAGCTGCTATTTGATATCTTACAATAAAACACACATTTTATTTCCTTAAATTCTCATTAAATTCTCATTTTCCATATGGTGTTGTTAGCTATATAAAATTTTTAAGTGTATTTAAAAATATGCTTCATTTCTGACTTTCTTCTCTTAGATTTTTGTTAACTTGGTAGAAATAATCATCACATAGTTTATCTGTGATTTTATTAGATACATTTTTTTCTACTATGTCACTCTTAAATCCATAGTTACTTTACAACAGTGGATCACCTTTTATTTTTTTACTAGAGGCCTGGTGCACGAATTTCTGCACCAGTGGAGTCCAGCCAGCCCGCCCAGATCAGGGATGGGGCTGGTCAGTGGAAGGGGTTGGCCATGGGGAGGGGCCATGGGAGGGCTCCAGGGCATGTCCATCCCATCTCACTCAGTCCTGATCAGCAGGACCCCAGCAGCAAGCTAACCTACTGGTCAGAGCGTCTGCCACCTAGTGGTCAGTGCACATCTTAGCGAGCAATTGACCAGCCTTAGCATATCATTAGTATACTATGCTTTGATTGGTTGAATGGACAACCAGATGACCAGACACTTAACATGTTAGGCTTTTATTATATAGGATAAGTAGGTTGTATTTGAGTCTACTGCACCTACTGAAGATACTGAATCTTTTGATTCCATGTGCTATTGGTTAATTCTGTAGGGATGTGGCAGTTTTGCACTATTTTCCATATTCTTGAATTGTCACAAATTTTATTTATTTTTCACAGCCTTCACACCAATGCCACACTTCCCACCTGCTCCCTGTCAGTGTCTGGGTGGTGTAGGGACACTCAGGCAAGTGGTCTTCTGGGAGGGGTGGTTCTCGGGAAACTGCCCTGAGCAGTGGCTTCACCAACATCCCTTAGAGCTGCCCTGTAGTGTAAGACACTATCAATCAGCCTTCTTCTTCGGAGTCAGACCAGCACCAATGTCTGAAAGTTCTCCTGAATGCTTCTGATTTTTCTTGTTTTCTCTCCCCTAATAAGTTTCTTAAGCAATAAGTCCTGTCTTCTATTTTTGTGTTAACCAAAAAGTAAAAGGCCTTTCAAAGTGAGAGGCAACAAGCATATATATGAGATGAAAAGAAAAAAAAGAATAGTTATTTGGGATTCACTGATTCAGGCAGAAGCCCAAATAGTGTTCCAATTAGGAGAAAAGGCAACGGTTACTTATGAGAAAGGGAAAGGGAGCAATTACATCTGTAGAAGGAAGACATTTCTGTTGGTGCAGATAAGCTAGCACAGTGATGCCAATTCAGTCCAGTAGCAGCAGTCCAGTAGTCATATCTGCTTTCTTGTTACTTTTGTAAATAATTCTTTGGAACCTAATATTGCATTGGGCCCAATCCAAAAACTATTTTGCCATGTTTTAACATTGCAAAGATTTGAGGCATAAGATGTGCAAGGCAGTTCTTATGGGATGGCAGCTCTGACTCCATTTGAAGGTCGCTCCACTTGTTTTATTTTATTTTAGTTTACATTTCATTCCTGGAGGACCCAGACTAACATGCCAGATATGAGTGAAGCAGCTCCTTAGGAGTAAACTCACTGTGATCCATCAAGCACCAGACAGACACAGAGCAGCTTTTAGGTGTGGGTGGAGAGGCCCCAGCTATGAGCACCGAACTTTAAAGCACAGTGAAGAGTACAAACGCTGACAATATAGTAACTGTACCCTTGTCCCAGACCCCACAAATGTCATGGACAGGCCTGCACAGGATGTCATGGGTCCGACCCACCTCCTCAAACCAATTGTACATTCTCATCATAAAGGAATGTCAAAAAGCATCCTTTTTAAACAAATTATCTGTGTTGTTGAAAGGATTACAGATGTCCCCCCTTTCTGCTTCCATTGACCCCCTCCTCCCTGCTCCATCCCTCTCCCCAGGCCTTTACTGCGCTATTGTCTGTGTCCATGGGTTTAGCACATAAGATCTTTGGTTAATATCTTCCCGCCTCTACCCCCCCCCCAAACCCCATTTTCTTCTGAAATTCCTTTGTCTGTTGCATGCTTCCATGTCTCTGGATCTATTTTGTTTGTCAGTTTATTTTGTTGGCCAGATTCCTCATATAAATGAGCAAAATACATTCTTTTGGTAGCTATGTGTGGTTGGGCTCCAGATATTTTATTTGTGAGTTTCTTTTAAAAAAAAATGTAACTTGGGGGTTAGTCTTTGATTTCTGGGTGTCTGGGAAACCAAATCAACTAATGAGGATAAGTAGTGTTTTTCAGGGGATTGGTGGTCAACCTGATCACGGAGTAATGTTTTCCAGAGAACTGTATTGTATAAAGTCTGGCATTAAACAATTTCAGCACCTGTGATGCTCAGCCAGCTTTCATTCTGGGTAGTAGAGATTATAGTTACTGAACCACTGAGTTCTTTCAAATCAAGGACATACCACAGCAACACAGAATCTTTGCACTTAAAGAGAGATCACCTTTCATTTGGGGAAACTGAAGCTCAGAGAGGCAAATAAATGTGAAATAAGTCACACAGCTGCTCACTGAGGCTGAAGGCCATTACCAGATAATGATTCACAGAGTGTTCCCCCATACTCTTGACTGAAGGCATATTCTGTTAGAGGCAATGCAAACCAATGAGCAGTAGGTCAGGGGTGATTTGGATGGGAGTGTTATTTACAGCTGGTGTCACTTTCCATGGATTACTTCAGCTCTGTCACTTGTGTTGCCATAAAACCATTTGCTGATTTATTCTGGGTCTCCTGGCCCCGTCTCATAAAGGCATCTTTGTAATTCTCACCAGAGACCATCCTCTGGGATGACAAATAACATCGATCATTAAAAATGACATCCATAATTTTGCAGGCAAGGAAGACGATCTCTTAAAGCTGTCAGTGAACCAAAAGGGATTTTAGGAGATGCTGATGCAATCTCTTTAAAATCTTTGGAAATTCTAAAGAATAAGATGGACTGCCTGTTTTTGGAATTGCAGGATTAATTGTGCTAAAGCATGCCCCTCACACTCCTGCTGTCAGTGGAAGTGAGGTTTGAGGCTTCCAGGGTTCCCTGCAGTTCAGTCATTAACTTGCTGAATAGCCCAAAAGGCAAAGGGGTTAATGGGCTTCATCCGGGTCTGGAGGAATGGAGGGCAGGCGGGGGGGACAGGGCCAAAGCTCACTCCCTCTTGTAAGAAGAGGAGGTGGGAGGCAAAGCCACACAGAAGTGAGGGAGACGAAGACCCTCAACAGCACCGGCTCTGCTTTGAGGCTGATGGACATTCTCATGATAAAATACAACCTGCATCTGAAACCCGCAATTTCACAGAAGCTGAGTCAGTCACCTTAATGAAGAGTAGTGTCTCCCTCTCCTTGTTAAGTTTTCCAGGACATCAAAACTGCTGACTTGTCAGCCATGTCAATCTCCAGAGCTCTGGGAAAAAATAAAGGGAGAGAAAGAAATTAGACATCCATTTACACACCAAAAAAATGGTGGGGAGAGGGAAGAAGAGCGGAGTGATTCTGATGCTCAAGTCCTTTTCTCACCAGAGGCAGGGAGCAAATTAGTCTCAATAAGAAGCTCAGAGCACCAAGACTAATGAACAGACTTGCTCTCTTCAAACAGAAAGCAGGAATCTTGCAAAAACTGCAAGTGCAGAAGAAGGGCTGCAGCTGAGAGGGTGGGTCACCTATCCCTAGAGGGGTGAGGGTGCATCTACGGGAAACACCTCCATAGGAGTCCGCATACCAGTGAACACTGTAGGCGGCTGCAGCAGCAATGTGGTCTATGGACTCCACCCACATCATCCACACCAGTTTTGCTTCTCTGTGTCAATTTCAAATATGCTGCTTGATTTATCCCACTGGATTTTTTTTTTTTTAGAGGAAACTTGAACTGCAGCAATTCTTGCACAACAGTCTGAGCAGCTGATGACCTACATAGTTAGTTGCTTTTGGTTCCTTGAAAGCTTTCCCTGTTTTGTTACCAGATTTGATGTTTTGTTTCTCTCTTCTTGGTCAGCAGTGAATTGCGCCTTGACCCCTGAAGTCCCGTGGGATTCCCAGATGACTGGGGAGCAGGAGGCGTGCAGTCAGCATGTCAGACTCTGGGGTGGGGGGCAATGCAAGGGGGTGGGATAATTCTATGCCACTGTTTGCTGACTTGGCTTTTAGTGTAAATCCCTCCTGTTTCCAAGCTACCTCTTCCATAATTACCAAGCTTAGTTCTATTTTCAGTGCAATAGCTGAGAAGGTGTAATTGGATACCACAGAGGCAGATTATTTTCTCTTTCTTTAAGGGTTTTCCCCCCACTATCATCATATAATCTTCTGTTCCCACTCACTCATACCAGGTACTCCTCATGCTGAATCAGGACAGATACTGGTTCTGAGATGCTTTCTGCTTATTGGTTATATTGCTTAAAAACCGAAAAGGTGGTGAAGCACTGTTGGCAGGAGGGCCTTAACATTTCCCCTCCCCGCTAGGTCCCCCACCCCCCCTCCAGCTTGCCTACACTTAACAGAATTCTTCCTAACTATAGGCTGCTGACCTCTCTTTTCTTGGAGCATTTACTTTAAAAGCTTGCAATTGGAAATTATTTCTCTTCCCCTTTAAGATGGAGAACTTCTATTATGCAAAAATGTCTTTCTCAAGAACCTGGGAGCCAGCCCTTGAAATGGAATCAAGAAAGACAGTGCCAAATTTCACAGTCTCTGTGGGAGGACAGGACCTTAATTTTGGTTAGTGACAATTAAAAACACTGACGGCCAATCACATTGACCTGTCTCCCATCCATTTCTGAAGAGTCCTATCTTTAGGTATGTATCAAGCTGGAAAGGCTGTGCCTGATGAATTCAGATGGAATTGTTGAGAATTATTGTTCTCTGGACTTGTATGCAATAGATGGCAGGGGAAATGCCCTAGTTTCTAGTGTATAAACATTTCGGCATTGAGACAGGCTAGTAGAAGTAAGAGGGCCTTCTTGGTGAAGCAGATTAAATGTCTACTCCATCTGTGTGTGAAAATATTTTCTGTGAGGGAGACAGAGGGAGTTTGCAATGTATTCGCAAGCTCCTTCTTCCTCTTCAGTAGTCCTTTCTATGACCTGTGTGCCATTTTTGTAAGATTTAATCCAACCGAAAACCGGTAAGTTGACCAAGACAAGCAGGGTAAAAGAGAAAGATCGTGTTTATTGAATGCCCTCGGGTGAGGTTCCACGGTCTGGGGGGAAAACACAGGCCGTGTGAGTCACAGACACACATGCCTGGCAAAGCTTCTTTATGCTGCTGTCTGACCAATCAGGTTTGTCCACAGTAGATTGTGGGGGGTTGATTTATGTTTAAGTGGGGAGATTGTACGGCTGCACTTTGGCCATTCTGAAAAATCCCAGACGGCCATTTATTGTTAAGGAAGGTGTTATCACAGCAGCAATTTGGTCGTTCTGGTAGGTCCCAATGGCGCCATTGTCAGGCAGGATGTTTTATTGCAGCTGCAGTTTGGCCCTGGGTTGTTTATCCAGCTTAGCGAGGTGGGGGTCCTGAAGGTCCCTATCTGCCAGCCCCCAGACCTTACAATTTTGCTTCTTCTCTTCCTAATGGCAATCAAGGTGACACAGATATAGGGTAATGAAAATAGAGGTGATCATTTTTATGAGATTAAAATGAGAGTATCTAGCTTTTTTTGAGTACTATTTATCTGTTAATCTAATTAATCATTTTCAATGTAAAATTTTAAAAAGACTTTTGTCATCCACTGTCATTTCATCTCCTTGGGAGTAATCTTGCTGCTTCTGAGATAAACTATGCATAAACTATGCAACTCACTCAACATAATTAGCTGCTAATGTCTGCCTATCATGGAGAGCAAAGGTCAAAGTAATAGCAACGTTAAAGTATATACTGAATAACATGTCATATATAATAACTTTTATCTAAGATATTTTCAAGAAATTAAGAACAAAACAAGTTGGAAGTCCAAAGTGATTGCAGAATCAAGACTCAATTAATACAATTACTTTATATGATAGGATTTGTCTGGATTTAGGGATGGGGGGAGATAAAGAAGATGCCTGACAATTATTAATTCAATTAACTTTTGGAAATGCAATAAAGCTATCACTCCATATTCTATCTCTGTGATATCAAGAAACAAAAGTAAAAACAACAAAAATTGCAAAGAAACACACTAATCCTAAACCACAGGAGAATTAATAATGGAACAATAGAATCCTACAGTGACTTATTATCAATTGCTCTTCGCCCATCAATGTCTTTGAAGAAAATTAAAAATAAAATAAGTTTAGGAAAAGGGCTTTATATGTAGGTAAGTATGTATCACCTGCAATAATCATGTATATCTCTGGTGATTTTCTAAGGTATGTTGCCAGATGGAATAATTTTCTTAGCCTGTGTTTTACATAGCTCCCTCTGTTAATATAGTATATATAGAGAAGAATGTAGTAAATGACTGAGAAAGACGATGTACTCTAGTTCCAAGTTCTAAATTGAACTTGAATAAGCGCAGTGCTTCCTCCTCTCCTCTCCTGCACACCTTTAACCACATGCACCATCACCACTCCATTATCCTGCCTAGAAAATGAGGACAATGCTAGCCTCTCCACTAGAAATGTTACCAGGGTTAAATAAATAAGTGCATGATTGCAGAAGAAGGTCTATGAAAGTATAAAAGTGTGAAATTAGACTATGAAGTAATAATTGGCCAGGAAGGCAAGAGGCAGAGTTAAGTACTGGATGAAATATGACAACACAAAAAGAAACCCATTAGTTCCTAAAGTGCCCTTGAGATTCCAGATCAACCCAGGGTTCTATGGGACATGACCTGAGGCTCCCCTTCCCAGTGAAACAATCTGTATTTCAAGAAGCAGCACTAATATTTATAAGGAAAAATTGCTTTATTCTTGAGATAAAATTTCAGGGGGTAAAGATTAAGTTCTTTTTATGGGTGCAGACCTACCAGGAAAAATCAGCAACAGCTTAAAACTACTTGACATATGGCAGAGAGAAAAAAGAAATCTAATGTTACCACGGGTATCTTTTGCTTTCACAGGGGTCGCCTAAATGCATCCTGCATATCAGATATTTACATTACGATTCATAACAGTAGCAATGTTACAGTTATGAAGTAGCAACGAAAATAATTTTATGGTTGGGGGTCACCACAACATGGGGAACTCTATTAAAGGGCCACGACATCAGGAAGGTTGAGAACCACTGGCTTAGAAGATATCACAGCTGAGACCCTCAAGAGTTTTCCAATCAGTGAGCAGCTTGCACACATATTAGCAGCATGGGAAGGCCATGCCCTGCATGCACCTCTCTGGAGATGATGCTGTCCTTACCACATAACCCCATCAAAGGTTGACATGGCATCCCTCCACTGGCTCTGGAAATAGGAAGCATGTTTGCCCAAACTGCTTTGACTGATAGTGCATAATTTTGAGATGCCCCCTAGACGGTGGCACTAGGAGTGGCACCATGCTGTACCTGGCACCTCTGTCTGCTGTTTTCTAAAGGGAGAAAGTGCAGGGTGATCCAAGAATACAAGTTTCAGTTACTTTGGGAGGGGAAGAAGGAATGTCAAAGTTTACTGAACTCTGTTAAATCCATTTACCAAGCTGCACTGGTTTTGTCAGGTTTGAAAATGGGATAAAATTTTGCTGCATATTTCATTCTTGATCTTAATCAATACAATTTTATACATTATTTTGCTCTTATGCATCAGAAAATAAGACAGGAAATCAATGAAAAATTTTCCATGGCTACTTCGTGCTAAAAAAAAAAAAATCTATTCTTTTGCTTCTGTGCGCAAGAAGGTCGGAACTTGCAGGAAGAGTGTAATCTATAATAATAAAAGCATAATATGCAAATTGATCAAACTGCCACACAGCTGAATGACCATCTGGATGACCACCCTATGACACCTACTGGCGCCAGGCCAGCCAAGGCAGGTGCAACACTATTGGTCAGGGGGGCCCCCGCCATCACCCCATGATGCCCTGCAGAGAGAGGCCTAGGCCACTGACCAGCAGGGTGATCAATGGGGGGTGGGGGTGAAGGCTCCACAATTGCCCCAAAGAGGGAGGCCCAGGCTACCCACAGGTGGCTGCAGTGGGTGAGCAGGGTCTCCCTCTATGGGGATATTCCAAAGCAGAGCCCCAGCCAGGTGGGCAAGGCCTACCTCTTTGGGGAGTTCTATCACTTGGCTCCAGGACTGCAAGAGGGTGCAGCTGGGCTGAGGGACCCACCCCCTGAGTGTACCAATTTCATGCAACGGGCCTCTAGTACTTCTAGATTTACTTCCCACCATAAGTAAGCAACCAACATTGTGTATTTCCATACATAATTTTTTTGAGAAACAAAATTCCCTTTACTTTGACAAAGTGATGTTATAGCAAATAATGTGAATAGCATAGACTATTTCTTTGTCAGCCAGCCATGCTGCCACAGTTGGTACATCACATTTGTGGGCATAATGGTCTAACCCTACACTTAGTTCAAGTGTTGGTTAATAGTTTTAAACTCTCAATAGAGATCCACCTTTCCTCAGAAATTCTTTGAACTTAAAAACAAAACAAACAAACAAGAAGAGAAAACTTCTGAATGAAGCCAAGTTGTCAACCCACTTCTGCAGGGATTCTCACACAGCCTGGGGAAGCAGCATCCCTTGAGGATTCTTACCAGTAATTATCTGTAGAATTATTCTATGCAGTAATTCCTACATCGTGAGGGCACCCCAGATTCACAACAGGATAATTGCTCATTTCTCTTTGCTGCTCTAAGATGACATGAGAATTTGACTTACCTCATATTTATCTGTTAAAAAATGGAAAAAAAACAACATAAATCCTGTCTCAAAAGTCCAGTGGCAGTGTAGCCCAGTACGTTCTGAAGTCAGAACACTTGCCACTGACTCCTGACAACTTGACCTGTTAGTTGTGTGACTTTGGGAAGGTCACCTCAGACCCCTTCCTTCCCTTGCTCTAGCTGTCTTTTCACAAAACCATACCCCAGGCCAAGGCCCAAGGAGATGCCTCTGTTCCTGAGCCTGTTAACACTTCACAGTGACTCTCAAACCAAATCACTACATCTCCAAATGCCACCGTTTCCATTCCTGAAGACACAGAACAGGTCCCTCTAGTTGTTTTTGCTCAGAGGAATTACCAATAAGCTCTCTCCAGAGAGCTTGGTCCTTTTCCTGCAAGCATAGCACCCACAGCAAACGCAATCTGTTTACCAGTCTAAATTCTCAGTTGGGAGGGAATCTGAGTTATAAAAAACACGTACCAGGTATTTTGAGTTTATAACAATCAAATCATGATAGCCCCTCCCATATCCTCTTTCTGAGCAGTTGCTTTTATTTCTTATGTATTAGACTTCACAGAGCATTTGGTTTCTTATGAATATAAATTCTATCTGTCTTCTCACAGGAGCCATAGTGATATGAATAACAATAGCTGAACTTTATCAGACACTTAAAATGTTTAAGGGTCTCTGTAACTAACATAAATCATTTTAATTAATTCTATCTACAATAGTATGAGGAAGGTGCTGTCAGTTCAGTTATACAGGCAAAGAGACTAAAAATCAGAGAAATTAAGGCTCCACACAGGGCTTTTTACCATGAGGCAATTCTATCTCATGAAAGTCTTCCAGCTTCCAAGCCTAGCCATCTCAGATTCCTTTCCTTAGGCTAATCTCACCTGAGGGCCAGGATTCTGTGCTATTCTGACGCCCCACTCCCAGTAGGGCAGTGGGTTCCGTGGTTCCCATTTTATAGAGGGGAAATACAAATGCGTAAAAAGTGTGCGCTTCATGCTTGCACATTTCCCCCTCAGCCTTCAGAAGGATTCGGATTTCATTTTTAGCATGGATTGAGTAAAAACTTGAATTGGGCTTTAAATTTGGAAATTCCAAATAGGGTTGCAATTACTTTTTCTAAAAATGAATGAAATCTGGCAACCACAAAATTAATTTGTCAAATCCTGGAAGTAGCCCCTTGGTTATGAATATGTCTATCCATGAAAGCTAATAGATTAAATTAAGTTTTTCTGCACCCCATAACACACACACACACACACTCTACTTTATCTCTAGTAACTGAAATGGGTATTGTGCATTCCAACAGCTATGACTGCTAACCTGGGGTTAGGCTGAGGGAGCTTTATGACACTCTCTGCCACGGCAAAGGCCTCCAACCCCTTTTCTGATGCTAGTGAGGAAGAACAGGATTTGAGGCTGTCATGGAGGTTAGGGTTTATTCACCCTTATCTGTTAAAAATCCTAGGAAGAACTTCCTTCAAGGCTGTGTGAAGAAGCTGTGAGGAGGAAAAAAGTGAACAATTGCATTTTCTCTTCCTTTTGCTCTTCTAAGGCCTGAGTTCCTTCCAATTTCCTAAAGGGTGGCTGTGTCATAGAAGGGTGAATGTCCATCAAACCTCACACATCACTCCCATTCTCCCTCCCTAAAATGGTTCAATCACTTCAGCATAATCCATTTAAGTTCTGCTTCCTACCAGCCATGTGTCCTTGAATATATCACCAGACCTCTTTCAGTGCCTCAGTTTCTTCTGTATAATGCAAATGCAAAGTGCACCAGGCTTGACATCATTGGATCTGAGTTCTTATGCCAGCTTTACTCCTTTCTGTCTTCCTGACATTAGACAAATCACTTTACTTCTTTGAGCCCCATCTTTCTTTTCTATACAGTAAGAAATGAGGATCTCTACAGGGTTTTTTGAGGCTTAAATGAGGTGTGGAATATATATAATCTAATCTAATAAAAGAGTAATATGAAAGTGACCCTCACTGCGAGACACCTTAGCCATGCCCACCAGTCAAGCCACACCCACCAGCCAATCAGAGTGGCTATATGCAAATTAACCCAGCCAAGATGGCACCCAGCAGCCACGGAGCTACAGCAAACAGGAGGCTTCCGTTGCACCAGCGATGGAGTTGAAACTGCCTGCCTAGGCCAGCCGTGCCTCTGTTCAAGGCAACAATGTTTCAATTATAGAAGCCATAGAGCTGAAGCAAACAGGAGGCTTCATTGCCTGCCTAGGCCTCTGCTCAAGGCAACAAAGTTTCAATTATAGAAGATAAATAAACCCCAGAAACCTAATTCCAGCCAGCCTCGCTGGAAGCTGTGGCCAGCCTGAAAACGGCCCTCAACCCCTCACCCAGGCTGTCCAGGCACCCCAGGAGGAACCCGAACCCTGAAGGGGCTGTGGCAAGCGTGAAAATGGCCCTCAGCTCCTCACCCAGGCTGGCCACACCCCCAAGGGGTAAGGGTCCCCACTGGGGAACTTGGCCAGTCTGCAAACAGCCATCAACCCCTCACCCAGGCTGGCCAGGCACACCAGAAGGTGGACATTCCCTGAGGGGTCCCAGACTGTGAAAGGGCATAGGCCAGGCTGAGAGACCCCCCCCCCACCTGAGTGCACAAATTTTTGTGCACTGGGACCCTAGTACTTACATATTTACTAGAGGCCTAGTGCACAAAATTAATGTATGGGTAAGGTCTCTAGACCTGCCCAACTATCAGGGCTGATCTGTGGGGCGACTGGTGGGGTGATCAGGGTAGGTGGGAAGCCCTGATAGCACTCACCTTGTCTGGCCTGGCTCCTGTGGGCTAGGGGCAGCTCCTGCATTGAGTGTCTGCCCCCTGGTGGTCAGTATGCATCATAGCAACTGTTTGTTGCACTCGTCATTCCACCATTTGGTCGATTTGCATACTAGGCTTTTATTAGATAGAATATGTGTGTGTAAAAGTATATATATATATATATATATATATATATATATATATATATTGAAAAGTTCCATGTAGACATGAGATTGAACTCACAGTTGTTGTTGCAGACTTAGAGATACCTAGTCTGAGAAGGCACTCAAGTTCACCCACTTCCTTGTTACAGCTTGTGCTAAAGCAGGTGACAATGGATGGAAAGCCAAATTCCCTGACTGCCTATTAAATCAATATTCATAATGTTTTATTCCTTTCTCAGCTGTTCTTTTCTCATGGGATTCCTATAAGACATTAATATGATATAGATGGTTGTAAAAAATGGCCCTACCGGACCTCATGCAGTAACCCAGCCTGGAACGCCCATATAAATCTCCGTTCCAAAATCTTAGGTCAGGACTTCTGTTGAACTTGTATCCAGAAATACATTTGCATAAACAGAAATGAGAAGTTTTTCTTGAAAGTAACAACATACTGTTATAATGGAAAAAAAAAAAACGAACACTAGAGGTAAAATTAAATAAATTAAATAGAATGATGTTTTCTTCCTTCATGATTTATAGGTAAGTAACACTGGCTTTCAATAACAGTTACTATGAAGAATCCTCACCCAACTCCTTCTCATCTCCTTCCTTTTCTCCCCTGCCTTTCCTTTGCCCTCTCTCCTTCTCTCTCATGTACTTCTGTGCTTGTTTTTAGGAAGGGCTACTGAGTACTGGAGGTAAACTTTACAACGTTACTCAGGCAAACTGACTCTATATTTTGATCTTGGCTGGCATCTCCCACTTGACATGCTTTTACAGTTAAGGAATAAAGCATAAACAAAGCTGCCTCAGGCTCTTTACAGCAGGGATCCAAGCTGAAGAAATGAAAAATACATTAACCCTCCTCTATTGTGAATGCATGCATGCCAGAGTACCTCTCCATCCACTCAGCTGCCCAGCTCACTGCCTTATGTTTTGGGAGGAACTGGCTTTTGGTTTCTACTGTCTTTGGTACATTAGCAAAAAAAAGTTTTACCTCTGTGTTTGATAAAGCTTTTATGCTACTTGAGTTGCCAGTCCCCCAGGCACCTTTCTCCATTTATTCATGAAAAGAACAGAGATAACCCCCCTGGAAGCATTTATAGGGTCCTGATTTTATAGGACCTCTCTGGAACCTGAGATTAGAGATAATTGCTAAAGTCTCTCTTCCATCTCAAAAGAACCCATTAAATGCTTTTCTAACCAGATCTCCCAATAGCCCTCTAACTTGTCCAGAAAATGCCAAAATTCCCCAAGTCTGGTCTCAGCAAAGCTGTGAGGTCACCAACTTTATGCTTTATAGAGCGCTAGTCTTTATCTTCCCCAGAACAGTTTTCTCTCTTCCCTTATCCACATGGTTTGTAACACATAGCTTACACGTAATGGAACTCAGAAAACATTGTTTTATTTCAGAAAACAACATTCTGGTTTGGTGACTTAAGATCATTGTCAACAGAGTAAGAGGTAGAAGGTTTTCATTCTAAGGCTCATTTCTAACATGAAATTAAAACGTAATCAGGTTTGTCTCTGTGAAAGTTATTTCAATACAGAGTAGACGGGAGAAGGTTTTGAAAGAGTAGAGACACTCAGGACCTCAAGGAAAAGAGCAGATGGAGGTCAAGTCTATGGCAGTGTTCCTCATTGGAAAGTATTTTGATGCTGAAGGATGGGGATCTACTGTGATTAGGTGCTAGTGTCTCATTTTCCCTCTTAATCTACATGAGAGTCCCCCCAAGTATGTTCCTTAAAGCCTGAGGGGTTGAAATGAACCTGCCCTAGAATAGCACATACTTTATGGAAGCTAATTTTAGCCCAGAGCCACAGTGTGTCAAGTACCGATACATTCTAGTTCTCCCAACTTTAGGGGGTTTAAAAATATTGAAGCCGTTTAACAATGGTAATTTGAAGAACCTTGTAAAGGCTGGTATAAGCTCAACCAAGAGAAACATGGGGACAAGGTAAAATGGTAGGTTGTTGAGCTGAAATTGACCACTCCGTCAATCCCTAATTTGAGGTAACCTAATATTAGGTTAAGGAGTTGCAAATAGACTCCTGGTTGTAACAGAGGTCTTCAGATCTCTCCGGGATTTTTTTTTTTTTCCTTTCTAATGTTATGTGGGCATTTCACTACCTCTTTCCTTCACCACTATCCAGAGCTCTGAGTTATTTCAGGGAAGCTGGGGGTGTACGCATACTTAAAAGAATAGGGCTCATGTCTAAAAGTCCAACAGCCTAAATAGAGAAGATGAAGTAGGAGGGGAGGGCTGAGGGGAACTCAGCATGAGGATATCAGAGAGGCTGGGAGCCCAGGAGTGTGACATATTCACAGCTTTGCTCATTGGTGATGTAATACCATTGACAATTTATCTCTCAGATAATGAACTTTATATTGATTTTTCAGTGAAGCTTTGTTTTAATAGCCATAGGAGGAAAGTCTATGAAGGAAATAAATATTACCATATATTGTAGGTGTCAGAGAAGCATATATCAGCGAGCTGGTTAGAGTAGAAATAAAGGCACTCTCATTTTTTATCAGAATGAATCCATAGAACCTTTGGCAGTCACTTGCCTGGTATTGATCTTGGCACCGCTCAGTGATCTAAATGACTTGATTTCCCTCTGCATTCCCACTTCTGTCACCTCTCCAAATAACAGAGTGATATGAGAGTGATTAAGCAGCACTGTCGATGTGAGCACTGGGAGATACTCTCAACCTTCACAATTTGAGATATGATATTATGTCACTAAGGCCATGACAGTTAATCACTTTTAATATGTATCTGAGCACACTGTAATGACTTATCAGTGCCAATGGCCTGACTCATGACAGTGACTTAAAAATAGCACATGGGCAATTATGCAGCCTTCACTGGCCTATGCATATTACCCTCAGACTGCCCTGCAGTGTGCTGTCATGGCATGATTCCAGAGAATTTGTTTCTTTGTACTCTCAGCTATTGGAACATCCCAGGAGAGCATGATTTCAGCTTTTGGTAGCACAGTGCTCCTACTATTATACAAAGGTCAGAGTTGGTGGGGCTTAGAGATAAGATGATCACAACAAACTCACAAAATGTATTTAGTTCATAAAAAGGTGAATCTGCCTAGAATATGTCAGGAGTTTACTTTTACATTACTCAACTTCAAGGAAAAATATACTGAGAACACTTATGTTCACGTTATGCATGAATAATGGTGTCAAGTAATTTGAATATGTTTTCAGTTTCACAAATTCAGAGAAACGCTTAAGCCAGCCTCAAGTAGAGTGAACTGATACTCACTCCAATTTCTCAGACCAGGGAGCTGGAGACCACAAATAGCTCAGGATTCTCTCTGGCCCAGTGAACTGATTGCATTTAATAAATGTTCAGTATTAAATGCCTCCAAATGTGTGCTGGTCTGAAACAAACCAAGACTGCCAGCTTCTAATCTTTGCCCTTTGCTTCCCAAAGTGACTTCAATGATTCTTTCTTGGCTTTTTCTGTCACATAAACACTGGCACTGACCAAAATCTTTTGGGAACTAGATGATTCACAAGGAACTTGACCAGAGTTGTCCTCAACTTCTCAATCTTGAAATGAGACGCACATTGGAATATAGGATTTTACTATCAGAAGTCTGAAGTGTTTCATCACCCCTGTTTTCTCCATGAGGAAAGACACTATCCTTTGCCTTTAAAAATCTAAAAGGAATATTTTTTGTATCTGAAGTTATCTGGTTGATTTTTAAACATCTTTATTGAGGAACAATTTACATACCAAAATAGTCATCAACATTTGAAGGGTACAATTCAATGGTTTTTAGTGATGTTACAGAATTGTTCAACCATTCCCACGATTTTAGAATGTTTGCGTTAACTGTAAAAAGATTCCTCTTGCCTCTTTGAATTCTCTTGGCATCCTCATAGAAAATCAGTTGAACATAAATATAAGGATTTATTTATGGACTCCCAATTCTAGTTCCTTGATATATATATGTCTATTCTCAGACCAGTGTGGCACAGTCTTTTTTTATACAAACTTTGCTGTAAGTTTTAAATTCATAAAATATGATTTCTCCAACTTTGTTCTTAATTTTCAAAGTTGTTTTGGTTATGCTGGGTCTCTTGAAATTCCTTATGAATATTAAGATCAGTTTCTCAATTTTTACAAAAAGAAAGTTGAGATTTTGACAGAGATTCATTGGATTCACAAATTAATTTGGGAGCATTTTCACTTAATATTGTCTTCCAATCTATGAATATTGAATGTCATTCCAATTATTCAGAGCTTTTTGAATTTCTTTCTATTATAGTTTGTACTTTTCATTGTACCTTTTATACCTCTTTTGTTAAATGTATTCCTAAATATCTTATTCTTTATGATGCTATTGCAAATAAAATAGTTTTCTTGGTATCATTATCACATTGTTCATTGCTGGTGTATAGAAATACAATTGTGTTTCCACATTGAATTTGTATCCTGGATTAATTCTTAGTTATAATATTTTTGTAGATTTCTTATAAATTTCTATATACAAGATCATGACACCTGCAAATAGAGATATTTTACTTCTTCCTTTCCAATCTGGATTACTTTTATGTCTTATTCTTTCCTAATTTCCCTGGGTAGAAATTCCAGTACTATTTTGACTTCATGTGGCAAGAGTCTTGTTCCTGATTTTAAGGGGAAAGATGTCAGTCTTTCACCATTGGGGATGATATTTGTGGTTAGTTAGTAGATGCCCCTTGTTAACTTGAGTGTGCTTCTTTCTATTTGTATTTTTTGAGTGTTCTTTTTTTAAATGAAGGGATGTGATATTTTGTCAAAATTTTTTTTCTGTATCTATTGAGATAATCATGTGGCTTTTGTCCTTAATTATATTAATACTAGAGGCCCGGTGCATGACATTCATGCACTCGAGGGTGGGGAGCAGCCCTGTCTGTGCCCTTTTGCAGTCCTGGAGCCCGTGGGGAGCAGGCCTAAGCCATCTGTTGGACATCCTTAGTGCTGCTGTGGAGGTGGGCCACTGGCTCACCAGCCTTTAGCCAGGCTTGTAACTGAGCGCACTGACCACCAGGGGCCAGCTCCTGCATTGAGCATCTGCCCCCTAGTGGTCAGTGCACATCATTGCGACTGTTGTTCAGCCAAGCGGTTGATTTGCATATTACCCTTTCGTTATAAAGGATGTCTTTAAGAAGTTGCTTTAAATACTTATTGAAGTTTTATATATATCCTCATTGATCATCTGAATAGTTGTTCTATTGGTTATTGAAAATGGGTTATTGAGGTCTTCAACTATTATTGTTGAATTATCTATTCCTCCTTTCCATTATGTTAATTTTTTCTTTAAGTATTCATGGCTCTGTTCTTAGTTGTATATATGTTTATAATTGTATGTCTTCCTGATGAATTGATCCTTTCTCATTACAAATCATTATTTCTATTAACATTTTTTAAAACTCTAATTTTTTGATATTGGTATAAGCCACTCCTACCTTCTTATGGTTGCTATTCACATGATATGCCTTTTTCCATTGTTTTATTTTTCATTTATTTGCATTTTTAAATCTAAAGAGTGCTTGCTATGGACAGCATATGGCTTTTTTTAAAATCTAGTGTAACGTTCTTGCTTTTGACAAGATTTCTTAACTCACTCACATTTAATGTCATTATTGATACGGCTGGATTTTTCATCTGCCATTTTGGTTTTGGTTTTTTATATGCTTCATCTTTTTATTTCCTTCGTTTCTCCTTTAATGTCTCCTTTTGCATTAATTGAATTATTTTCTAAATGCCAAATTTCAATTCTTGTAATGATTGTTATTTGTGGTAAGTAAAATATTAAACCCAAATGACGTCCACCTCCAAATCCCAAGGACCTGTGAATATGTTACCTTACACGGCAAGAGTGAAGGAGCTTGAGCTGGGCAAACTATCCGGCCCTAACTGAGTGACAACATAATCACAAGAGTGCTTGCTCCACCCCTCTAATTCCTTCTTGAGGAGAATGAGAGGTGAGGATTATTAAGCTTGTATGTCTTCTCTGGGTCCTGGAAATCCAGTTTGAGTGCTGAGAGCCTCCTTTTGCTTTTTGAAGGGCCATGCCCTGAAATGCTCAAGTTTGTGTGTATTTTTTCAATCCTGCAGTCAGGTTGGCTTTCTACACATGCTCGTTAGCCATCTGCAAACCTCACATTCTCAGTCTGTGGTGGTGCACTCAGGGAGTTGGCCAAGGGAGCATTACAGAGGGAGAGGGATGTGAGGTGCAGAGCATTTGGAGCACCCATGGGCCAGTTGAGGGGTCTTTCTGTGGCTCACGGGGCAGGCTTCTTGATGGAGTCTGCAAAGCAGTAAAATACATGGTCCTTTGTTGAGTTTCAAGGTCTGGTTGCTCTAAGTCCCTGCTGCTCCTCCCTGATCCCAGCCTCTCCAGCCACTCAGCCATTCTGAGCTCCTCAGTATCCTGGCTGGAAGGCTGGGGATGGTTGGGGGGGAATTAAGAGATCAACTGAAAGACTTGCATGCATGCATAGGAGCATAATCAATGGACACAAGAA
>PVJC01000216.1:0-146655 GCA_004026665.1 Murina feae
CCTGGCCTTCAGGGATTGGGCCAAAACCAGCTCAATCCCTCAAGGGGTCTCAGATTAGGAGAGGACAGTTCTCAGGTGACACACCCCTTAATCAAGCTCCCTCCTCTCTGGTTCCAGGTGTGTCACCATAGAACTGCAGCTGCCAAGTCACCACAACTCAGCAGCTCCTACACTGAGCATCTGCCCGATGGTGGTCAGTGTATGTCATAGCTACTGATCAGAGAGTCTATAGGTAGGACAGTTGAATGGTCACTTAGACTTTTATATATATAGATAAAATGTATGAGTATTATTATGAGTGAGAGAGTATTACATCATAGATTTAATTGGCATTTCTCAGATTGCTAATGAGATTGACCATGTCTTCATATGTTTATTGAATTTCCTTTTCTAGGTAATTGCCTTTTATTTGAATATAAAATTATTAAATTACTTTTAGTTATCAATATATAGAAGCATATTATTTTTAAAAATAGTAACTAATTTTTGCCATATAAATTGCAAAAATATTCCCCATTTTTCTGTTTGTTTTTGATGCTATGAAGTTAGGATGTTTTGACATAATGTTTCTTTAATTTTGTTGAAGTATAACATATATATAAAAAATGAACATATTAGAAATGTATATTGTAATGATTTTTTCTGAAGTGAACTGTCATGAAGCATCATCTGCATAAACAAATAGGATAGCCCTAGCTGGTTTGGCTCAGTGGATCTCTATCAGCCCTCAGACTGAAGGGTCCCGGGTTTGATTCTGGCCAAAGGCACATGCCCAGGTTGTGGGCTTTATCCCTAGTATGGGGTATACAGGAAGCAGTTGATCAACAATTCTTTCTCATAATTGATGTTTCTATCTCTCTCCTCTCTTCCTTTTTGAAAACAATAAAAATATATTAGTAAAAAAGAAATAGGACAATACCAACAGCTAAAATACTCTCTCATTGCCCTAATATTTTATTATGCATTCCTTTATCCCTCACTTTTAGCACTATGTATTAGTTATGCCCACTACTAAAATTTATGTATGTACATGTATTTTAAACACATTATGATTTTATTATTTGATATAATGAATTTTTGTTTTATAAAAAATGTTATTTTGTATTGCCTTTCTTCTCTATTTTCATATTTTTGCTTTCACATGGTATCATTTTTCTTCTGCCTGAATAACTCCTTGTACTACTATTAATGTGTATCTGCCGATGATAAATTCCTTCATGTTTTATTTGTGTATAAATGTGTACTTATTTACCTTTATTTTCAAGGGCATTTTCAATGAATACAGAATTTAAGTTAGCATTTCTTTCAATCTTTTTTTTAATATTTTTTATTGACTTTTTTACAGAGAAGAAGGGAGAGGGTTAGAGAGTTAGAAACATCGATGAGAGAGAAACATCCACCAGCTGCCTCCAGCACACCCCTCACTGGGGATGTACCCGCAACCAAGGTACATGCCCTTGACCGGAATCGAACCTGGGACCCTTGAGTCCACAAGCCGACGCTCTATCCACTGAGCCAAACCGGTTAGGGCTCTTTCAATATTTTGATTACACTATTCCACTGCTTTGCTGCTTCCATCATTTTGTTGAGAAGTGAGCAGTTATTGTTCTTGCTACTCTGCCATTCCTTTGTTTTTACTGCTTCCATTAAAAAAAAAGTCCTTTTTCCCCAAAAAAAGTTTTACTTGAAATGTCTTGGTGTGGCTTTCTTTTGATGGCTGCTTCATATTTTTAGTAGTTTTTGAATCTTTGTCTTAATGAATTCCATTGATTATAAAATGTTCAGATGTTATCTCTTCAAATATTGCACCTGCTCTTTCTCCCTTCTTTTCCTCTGATACTAAAATCCAAAATTAGATCTTTTCGAAAAGTCTTTTGCTCTTTCCTCCATTTATTTTTTCTTTGTTCCTCAATATTACATTCTAGATATTTTCTTCTGATCTCTTCTTCATATCACCAATTAACTCTTCATCTGCATCTATTATAATATCACACATCTGATAAATGTCTAATTTTAATTTCTGTAGTCTTTAGAGCTAGGATTTTCAATAGACTATTTTGGCTTTTCCCAGTGAAAAGGCTTTAGAATTCTACTTCCCTAAACATCAGTCCTAGTGAGATGAATTTTTTGAGGCACTCCTCTTGAGTGAGATAATTTCATCCCAGTCTCTTCTTTAAGCTATGCAATTGGTTCTGATGTCCTATCTAGCGTAGAACCATTTGTTACACTGCGTTATTCAGACTTCCATCTACCACTGCCTGCTTCAAGAGCTAGGGCCCATGCCCTAACCAGTTTGGCTCAGTGGATAGAGCATCAACCTGCAGAATGAAGGGTCCCAGGTTCGATTCTGGTCAAGGGAATGTACCTTGGTTGTGGGCACATTCCCTGTGGGGGGTGTGCAGGAGGCAGCTGATCGATGTTTCTCTTTCATCGATGTTTCTAACTCTCTATCCCTCTCCCTCTCTGTAAAAAATCAATAAAAAAAAGAGCCAGGGCCCAGAAATTCCCTGGATTTAGCCCCACTTACCATTCCACAATTCTGTGCTGTTGATGATCCATACAAATATTTATCTCGGTTTTGAACCAGGTTGTGTGATTTTACTTTTCTTTCTGATATTCTGCCTTTCACTCAGAGCAGAAAAGGCTTAAGGTGTACAACTACTATACCATCTTGAACAGAAGACATCTCTTTTTCTTCAGAGTGTTAAATAATACCTTGAAATATTTCAGTTTTGTTTCATAACACATGCACACTCACACACACACACACACTCTGGGTGGATGTGTCAGTTCATTCAGACACACACACACAGTGTGTGTGTATGTCATTTATTCATATATACACAAACAATTCCTATACATGTATACATATACATGTGTGTTTGTGTGTATAATTTGCATTCTCTTCTCAGCAGAGACGTATATTGTCATGTCAGTAGTTTGAGTGCAGGAGAATTAAAGGCGTTCTAACTTTATTTTCTGTTTGGATTATTGGTTACCAAAGTACTGATAATGATCTTGACCTTCTAGTAATCTGTAAAATCTATTCTAGTACTAGAATGTCTGTCTCAAGGGAAGTTAGTACTTGAATTGGGATGAAGTCATCCTTATACCTGACAAGATGAGTAGAATGTGTTTAAATTAAATTGCAAATGGTACTCTCTTAAATTTTATTTTCAGTAAAATACTACTTAACATGTAAAGCAGATCTTTTTCCCTTCAAAATGCATGACAGCCATTTACTAATGAATGCTTTTAAATCCACTGCCTGAGTTTAAGATATAATAAATTATAAATTCATAGTTTTTTCTCTTTTTTTTGCAACACATGTGGAGGAAAGGATTCAGGTATGGTAGGATTTGGGCCAGGTAAGTAAAAATATCAAAGCTTTATTTGAAAATTAGAAACAATTCTGTTTGCTAAGCTAGCATTTTCTCTTTGCACTCCAATGAAAATCATTTAACACTTAATTAAGTCCCACTTAAATGAATAAACAATTGTTTTTCTCCTCCTAGTGATAGAAATTTATTGCAAAAACAAAAAGAATAAGAAAGAGCTTGTATTGCTCATTTCTATTGTTTTATTTTTCAAAGAAGCTGATCCTTTCTTTCCTTAGTGACTTCTACTTGGCATCCATACCAGTAGCTCGTTATGGTTAAATGTTCTTAGATAAACTCCCTGATTGTATAAGCCACTCTCCAAAAGTGCACACTACCCTTGTGTTTGTCACATTTTGTTCCAGAGGCCAGATCCTGCCTCTTTTTGGTTCATGACAATATGTTCCCATTTAGTCTCCAACTTGGACATACAGATATTCTCCTGACCGCATCCTTTTATTTCTTAGCCCTTATTCTGGAGTAAAACAGGCAGCTTTAATGTACAAGGACATCTGATGGCCTTAGTCATGTCCATATACCAGAAACTCTGCATCCAACCCTACTGTCCCCCAACCATTCACTCTGTTGGCCAAATCTAAAAACCCAAACAACCCCTGGATCTTGTGAGAGGAATGAGGAGTAATGGGGAGGTTGGATAGAAGTTTGTTCCACTGTCACATTTCTGACTCTTACTTTTATTCCTGACCAGAGCCCCTCATGCCTTCCACCTTCTACTTAGAGATGGCTGTGTGGTTTACACGTGTGTTCTAGTAAAGGCTACACGGCGTTCATATGACTTGGAATTATAAATTTACTTCAATTATCTTTGGGTGTCTCCTCCCTTATCTCTCCCAGCAGGCACAGTGCCTACCAGAGTATGTAGAGTAATGAATGAATGTATAAATGTTGTCCTAAGGAGGGTTATGGAAGGAATAAATAGAGACAAAAAGAGGGTAGCAAACACTTGCCAAAAATACGCACCCCACACAGGTTTGGCAGCATGTGCCATTCGACAGAAAGAGTCATGGTATTTTCTCCACTGTGGAAAGGTTCCAAGCTATCCCCGAGCTACCACAACATCGCAGAGTGCTGGGATACATAAATGGTCACGTTTCTGATGTTGAATTCCAAGGTCAGGTAACTCGGGCCTTGTATGTTATGCTGTCATCAGACACCACATCTTCTAGGACTTAACATATCTCTTCTTTTCAAACCGCAGCTTATTATTTTTTAAAGCACTAACACATTAATTTACTGCCAAAGAATTGTGTTTCTTGTTATTATTTTAAAATTCTTTCATTTGTCTGTGTCAGCATCTGCAGCTGAAACTCCAAGACGCCTGGTTCCAGGACAGATTCCCAGGGTGCAACATGGGAAGGGCATGCTTGCAGAGTCAGGAAAAACTTGTTTAGTTAGAGTCTTATCTTGGTACCCTGCTGCCCTTTTTAAACAAATGTATTGGATTTTCGTATTTTATTGCTGCTTCATAGCCCAATGTCTAAAATAGACTTCTCTAATTCTGTGTGAGATGGAGTTTACTTAACAAACGATCCCATATTACCTTTACAGGCAAGGTTGTTCACCGGGATTATTGTACACAGACAGAACATCACATGGGAAGCACTCACAGCTCCCTAGCTGTTAACATCCCTCTCCCCTGCTTCCACCAGGTTCATGAATCATGCGCAGGGCGGTGAGCACACAGTGGTGAATAAAATTTGGCATGCTCCGATGAACAAAAACTGATGTAGAGACACAGAAGCATCGATCAGATGCTCAAAACACAGAGGGTAGGTTTGGGAGGGTGGGAGTGAGGGGGAGAAATCAGCCAAAGGACTTATATGCATGCATATAAGCATAAGCAATAGATGTGGACAACAGGGGGTGAAGGGGGGTGAGGGTGAGGGCAGGAGTGGGGGGATGAGAGGACATTGGGGGGATAAGGTCACATATGTAATATCTTAATAAAGGGAAAAAAATAAAAAAAGATGAAGAACAGATGGCCCAATTCCAACAAGATTGAGATTCCCTTCATCAAAGGGAATCAGTTTGTTCTTCAGTTTGTGCTTCAGTTTGTTCACACACAAAAAAATTTTTTTTAAAAAATTGGCATGCTCTCTGTAAGTTACATGCATTTTTTAAATGCGTGACTCTGATTGAACAAGATCTTCCTGGGGGAATGACTGGCAGAGAGCATATTCCCAATGGCAATATTGCTTGTAGAATATCTCATTTAATTGTATTGCCAAGTTCATCAATTGAAGTTGCCAGCTGTTGCCCTTTCATCCAGTTGATTTTGGCCTTCCCTATTTATTATCATAATTGTATGATTCACAGAGACAGTGGCAGAGCTAGAATGGTCATCTGGGTCTTCAGTAGTCATCAGGTTCAGGAAAGAGGAACGCTACAATGTTTGCACCCGCATATTTGGGAAGATTGCCTCTCTTTAACTCATGTCTAGGGACGGTTCTGTGTGCAGCTTTAAAAAGGCTGAAAGAGAGAAAGATTGTTACAGTGGTTATAATCAACACTACCTGTTCAGTTCAGAAGGCTAACTGAAAGTGGTGTACAAATGTATTGTGGAACCTTCTCAGCTCTTCTCCTTTAAGTCTTCAATCAATGTTCATAAGCCCATCTCCTCTTTTAAAAAAAAAATATTTTATTGATTTTTTATGGAGAGGAAGAGAGAAGAATAGAGAGTTAGAAACATCCATCAGCTGCTTCTTGCACACCTCCCACTGGGGATGTGCCCACAATCAAGGTACATGCCCTTGACCGGAATCGAACCTGGGACCCTTCAGTCCACAGGTCAGCACTCTATCCACTGAGTCAAACCGGACAGGGCTCTCCTCTTTTTTTTTTTTTTTTAAAGGGGCAGTTGTGTTCTGTTCCCAAGAATCTTAATCACAGTGACTTCTGACACCTTGATTTTATTCAGATTTTAAATGAGGCACCTCCTTCTCTTGAAAGAATCCAATGTATTGTTTAGGGTGGTCTAAGAATGTTTTCATACTTTCTTTTTATGTATTTATTTTTATTTATTTTATTTCTTAAATTTTGTTTTATTCCTTAAAGTATTACAACTAGTGTTAGATAGGTCTCCATTTTTTTCCCTTGACCTTTCCCCCTCGCCCCCACCCCCTAGTGTCTTGTGTCCATTGATTATGCTCATATGCATGCATACAAGTCTTTCAGTTGATCTCTTAACTCCCCCTCAACCCTCCCTAGCCTTCCAGCTGTAGGTTGACAGTCTGTTCAATGCTGTTCTGCCTCTGTATCTGTTTATGTTTATCAATTTATAAAGGTCTTTATTACCCATAAAAAAGTGAGATCATGTGGTATTTTTCTTTCATTGACTGGCTTATTTCACTTAGCATTATGCTCTCCAGTTCCATCCATGCTGCTGCAAATGGTAAGAATTCCTTCTTTTTTACTGCAGCATAGTATTCCATTGTGTAGATGTACCACAGTTTTCTAATCCATTCATCTGCTGATGGGCACTAAGGCTGTTTCCAAATCTTAGCTATGGTAAATTGTGCTGCTATGAATATAGGGGTGCATATATCCTTTCTGATTGGTGTTTCTGGTTTCTTGGGATATATTCTCAGAAGTGGGATCGCAGGGTCAAATGGGAGTTTCATTTTTAATTTTTTGAGGAAACTCCATACTGTCTTCCATAGTGGTTGCACAAGTCTGCATTGCACCAGCAGTGCAGAAGGGTTCCTTTTTCTCCACATCCTCGCCAGCACTTGTCATTTGTTGATGATAGCCATTCTGACAGGTGTGAGATGGCACCTCATTGTTATTTTGATTTGCATCTGTCATATGATTAGTGACCCTGAGCATGTTTTCATATGTCTTTCAGCCTTCTGTATGTCTTCTTTTGAAAAGTGTCTATTTAGGTCCGTTGCTCATTTTTTGATTGGATTGTTTATCTTCCTTTTGTTAAGTTGTATGAGTTCCCTGTAAATTTTGGATATTAAACCCTTATCGGTGATATCATTGGCAAATATTCTCCCATGCAGTGTGCTTTCTTATTGTTTTGTTGATGGTTTCCTTTGCTGTGCAAAAGCTTTTTATTTTGATGTAGTCCCATTTATTTTCTCTTTAGCTTCTGTTGCCGTAGGAGCACTATCAGTGAAGAAATTCCTTTGGCACATGTTTGAGATTTCTCTGCCTGTGTATTCATCTAGTATTTTTATAGTTTCCCGTCTTACATTTAAGTCCTTTATCCATTTTGAGTTTATTTTTGTGTATGATGTGAGTTGGTGGTCCAGTTTTATCTTTTTGCATGTATCTGTCCAATTTTCCCAACACCATTTATTGAAGAGACTGTCTTGACTCCATTGTTCATTTTTGCCTCCTTTATCTAATATTAATTGGGCATAGTGGTTTGGGTCAATTTCTGGGTTCTCTATTCTATTCCATTGATCTATATGTCTGTTCTTGTGCCAGTACCAAGCTGTTTTAAGAACAGTGGCTTTGTAATACAGCTTGATATCTGGTATTGCGATCCCACCTACTTTGTTCTTCTTTCTCAGGATTGCTGTAGCTATTCGAGGTCTTTTTTTATTCCAGATGAATTTTTGGAATGTTCCTTCTAGATCTGTGAAATATGCTGTTGGTATTTTAATGGGGATTGCATTGAATCTATAGATTGCTTTGGGAAGTATGGACATTTTGATGATATTAATCCTACCAATCCATGAACACAGTATGTTCTTCCATCTGTTTGTCTTCCTCTATCTCTTTTTTCAGTGTCCTGTAGTTTTTTACATATAAGTCTTTTACCTTCTTAGTTAAGTTTATTCCTAGGTATCTTAATTTTTTTGGTGCAATGGTAAATGGGATTTTTTTTAAATCTCTCTTTCCATAAGTTCACTATTAGTGTAAAGAAGTGCCATAGGTTTCTTGGCATTAATTTTTATCCTTCAACATTGCCGAATTCATTTATTAAGTCTAATAATTTTTTGATGGAGTCTTTAGGGTTTCCTATGTACAGTTTCATGTCTTCTGCAAATAAGGACAGTTTTACTTCTTCTTTTCCAATTTGGATGCCTTTTATTTCTTCTTCTTGCCTGATCGCAATGGCTAGTACTTCCAGTACTATGTTGAACAGGAGTGGTGAAAGGGGGCATCCCTGTCTTGTTCCTGTTCTTAGGGGAAATGATTTTAGTTTATAACCATTGAGTACGATGTTGGCTGTGGGTTTGTCATATATGGTTTTTATTATGTTGAGGAATGATCTTTCTATTCCCACCTTGCTGAGAGTTTTTATCAAGAAAGGGTGTTGGATTTTGTCAAACACTTTTTCAACATCAATTGATGTGACTATGTGATTTTTATCTCTCAACTTTATGTGATGTATCACGTTTATTGATTTGCGGATATTGTACCATCCTTACATCCTTGGGATAAGTCCTACTTGGTCATGGTGTATGATCTTTTTGATGTATTGCTGGATCAGATTTGCTAGAATTTTGTTGAGTATTTTGGCATCTATATTCATGAGGGATATTGGCCTATAATTTTCTTTCATTCTGTTGCCTTTATTTGGCTTTGGTATTAGGGTGATGCTGGCTTCATAGAATGAGCTGGGAAGTGTTCCTTCTTCTTGAATTTTTTGGAATAGTCTGAGAAGGATAGGTTTTAGTTCTTCCTTGAATGTTTGATAAAACTCCCCTGTGAAGCTGTCTGGCCCTGGGCCTTTGTTTGCTGGGAGCTTTTTGATGACTGCTTCAATTTCTTCCATAGTTATTGGCCTATTGAGATTTTTATAGATCTATTTTTCTAGGAATATGTCCATTTCCTCCAGGTTGTCTAGTTTGTTGGAGTAGAGTTGTTCAAAATATTTTTTTAACAATTCTTTGAATTTCTGTGGGGTCTGTTGTTATTTCTCCTCTTTCATTTCTGATTTTGTTTATTTGTGTCCTCTCTCTTTGCTTTTTGGTGAGCCTGGCTAGTGGTTCATCCATCTTGTTTATCCTTTCAAAGAACCAGCTCTTGGTTTCATTGATCTTCTGTATTGTTTTTTTGGTCTCTATGTCATTTATTTCTGCTCTGATCTTTATTATCTCCTTCCTTCTGCTCACTCTGGGCCTTCTTTGTTGCTCTCTTTCTAATTCTTTGAGTTGTAGAGTTAGATTATTTACTATAATTTTTTCTTGTTTTTTAAGGTAGGCCTGTAGAGCTATAAACTTCCCTCTCAAGTCTGCTTTCACTGAGTCCCATAGATTTTTAGATTGTTGTGTTTTTGTTGTCATTAGTTTCCAGAGTGTTTTTAATTTCTTCTTTGATCTCATTGGTAACCCAATCATTAGTTAGTAGCCTGCTATTCAGCTTCCAAGTGTTTGAGTTTTTTGGATTATTTTTGTTGTAGTTTATTTCTGATATTATGCCATTGTGATCTGAGAAGATGCTTGGTATAATTTCAATCTTCTTGAATTTAGGGATACTTGCTCGTGACCCAATATGTGGTCTATTTTTGAAAATGTCCCATGTGCACTTGAGAAAAATGTATATTCCATGGCTTGGAGTGAAATGTTCTGAAGATGTCAATTAAGTCCATCTGATCTAGTGAGTCATTTAGGATTGCTGTTTCTTTGCTGATTTTTTTGTCCAGAGGATTTATCCAGTGATGTCAGTGGTGTGTTTAAGTCTCCTACTATGATTGTATTGTTGTTGATCTCTCCCTTGATATCTTCCAGGAGTTGTTTTTTTTTTTTTTTTTTTTTTTTTTTTTTTTTTTTTTTTTTAATGTATTTGGGTGCTCCTGCATTGGGTGCATATATGTTTATCAGGGTTATATCCTCTTGTTGTATCGATCCTTTTAGTATTATGAAGTGGCCTTCCTTATCTCTTGTTATGGCCTTCAGTTTGAGGTATATTTTGTCAGATATAAGTATTGCTATCCCAGTTTTTTTTTCCTTTATATTTGCCTGAAATATATTTTTCCATCCCTTCACTCTCAGTCTGTGTGAGTCTCTTGTTCTGAGGTGGGTCTCTTTTAGACAGAATATATATGGGTCATGTCTTTTTATCCATTCAGCCACTTCATGTCTTTTGATTGGAGCATTTAGTCCATTTACGTTTAAAGGTATTATTGAAAGGTACTTGTATGAGGTCATTTCTATTTTATGCCTGTATTCTTTCTTAACTTTTTATTTCTTCTTTTTACAGCATTCCCTTTAGCATTTCTTGCATTGCTGGCTTGGTAGTGATAAACTCCTTTAGCCTTTTTTTGTCAGTGAAGATCTTGATTTCCCCTTCAATTTTGATTGATAGTCTTTCTGGATAGAGTATTCTTGGATTCAGTCCTTTGCTTTGTAACGCTTTGTATACCTCCTTCCATTCCCTTCTAGCTTGATGTATTTCTGTTGAGAAATCATTTGATAATCTGATGGGGGATCCTTTGTTTGTAACTCTCTGTCTCTCTCTTGCAGCCTTTAAGATTCTCTCTTTGTCTTGTACATTTGCCAACGTTATTATGATATATCTTGGTGTGGGTCTTTTTGGGTTCATCTTTCTTGGGACTCTCTGCACTTGTGTAACTTTTTTCTTCCCCATGTATGGGAAGTTTTCTGTCATTATTTCTTCAAATAGATTTTCTAATCCTTGCTGCTCTTCTTGTCCTTCTTGCAGCCCTAGTCATATGTTACTTCATTTCATGTTGTCCCAAAGCTCCCTTAGGCTCTCCTCCTGCTTTTTAATTTTTTTTCTCCAGTTGCTGTTCAGATTGAGCTTGTTTCTCTACCTTATCTTCTAACTCACTAATTTGGTCCTCTGCTTCTTCTAGTCTACTGTTGAAACCTTCCATGGTATTTTTGATTGTAGCTATATCACTTTTCATTTCTTCTTGATTCTTGCATAGGTTGTTGATTTTCTCAACCATCCAGTGAATGAATTATACAACCATTTCTCCGAATTCTTTTTCTGTCATGTTGCATGCTTCAATTTCACTAATTTCTTTTCTTGGCGGCTCCTCATTTTCTTTCCTCTGGGGATTGTGTCGTCTCCCATTCTGACTGTCTCCAGAAGTTTCAAACGTGGAATTGTGTGGGCCTGGGTCGTGTGCAGTGAGAGCTTCTCACCACTCTAGTGTCACTGAAGAGCTCTGACTCTAAGGTGTTTGGTTGTCATTGGTTGGTGGGAACCAGGCTCGCTCAGATTCAGTGTTGCCAGTGCTCAGTGTGGCCTTGTGTGTGCACTTAGAACCAGGGACCCGGTCTGCATCGAGCTGAAACAGAGATCCCCCTGGAGTGTGTTGAAAATCAGAGCCCTCTAGTGTGTGCCAGGAATCATAGTTCCTCTATAATCCAGAATTGGCATCTCTGTTGCTTCGCGCGGCCTCACATTGAAAATCAGGGTCCCTGTGTTCACATGCACCAAGAATTGGAGTCACTGGCTCTTAGTGTGAATGCATTGGGAGCAGAGATCCTAGACACAGGTGATAAGAAACAGAGTCAAATCACTGGTACTTAGTGCTGCCTCCTGCCCAGACATTCAGGGTCCTAGAGCCCGTGCTATGACGAATAAGTTCCCAGAGTTCAGAGTACCTAGGCACCAATTCCTGTGGCGTTTGCACATTCCTAGGTACAGATTCCTGCAGTCCTGTGCCACGGGGAACAGGTCCCCAGCATGCATGCATTTCCAGGCACAGATTCTAGCAGCCCTGTGCTGCGGGGGACAGGTTCCCAGCCTTCGCGCATTTCTAGGCACAGATTCCCTCCCCGAGGCGTGGGGAACAGTTTCTCAGAGTTTCTGAGTTCCCAGGCTCAAATTCCTGTATCCCGAGAAAGGCATGTGTCTATAAGTTACTTTCATGCTGCCCATGAGCCTGCAGGGAGGGGGATGGGCTCTGTTACTCACAGAGATCTGCCACCAGTATGTCTGGATTCTTGCTGTCCGTGGGTCCATAGCTGTGGTCGCAGGTCTCTGTCCCCAGTGGTTGCAGGGTCCTGGTTTACGTCTGAGACCAAACTGGGTGGTGCTGAGGCCAGGATCCTAGTCACAAGCAGATTTGTTTCTCAAGATGGTGTAGTCTCCCTGCCTGCACTGGCTGCCCTGGAGTGTCTGCACTGGGAGCAGGGCTCCGCCGTCTAAGACTGCCCAGTTTGGCAGCCCCTCAGAAGACCTGCAGAATCTAACTGTCCCTAGCTCATGCACACACATACCATACATGCCCACACACTCCTCTATCGCTCCTTGGCTCTCTCACGCTCTCTCCCTCCCTACCTTCCTTCCAGTCGCCATCTTTTTTTCTGTTTCCATACTTTCTGAAAGCTTCCATGAGCAAGGTGGTTAACCCTTCTCTCTCTCTCTCTCTCTCTTTCTCTCTCTCTCTCTCTTTCTCTCTTTATCCTCTTCTCTTCTGAGTGTCTATTTTGTCTTTAGTAATCTAGGTGGGAACTGCAATTTCCTCACTATTTTTCATTAAGAGTTCACTTGCCTCCATAATCTTTATGTGGGCTGAACTCTAAAGAGAAAGGCCTCATCTTGGCAGACATGGCTTCCACCAGCTCTTTGGGTCTTCTCTTTCTTCCCCTTCTCCTAGAACAGCAAATCCTTCTCCTTTACTCATGTGAAATATTTCCACCTTCTTTAACTTCTCTTGGAGTTTTACCACTTATACCAAACAAATAGGACCAATCATGTAAAATAATTTTTGTCATACATATATAGAGGTTTTCTTCAGGGATTACAGAAAACAACTTACACATAATTTATTATAATTGGAAGGACATATCACTCTATGCCTGATCTCTATGACCCCTCCTCTAAGTTTGACTTGATTTAAACATTTTCTATTTTTTGAGACTATCTTGGCTAGAAATCATCAACAGGCAATGGAAAAAGAAGGAAGTTGCCATTTGTGACAACATGGATGGACCTTGAGGGCATTATGTTAAGTGAACTAAGTTAGCTAGAGAAAGATGAATGCTATATGATCATACTTATATGTGGAATCTAAAACAAAACCAAACCAAACCACAAAAGAACCAATTTCATAGATACAGAGAATGTACCGGATTGTCAGAGGTAAGGTGTGTGTCAGAGGTAAGGTGTGTGTGTGTGTGTGTGTGTGTGTGTGTGTTGTGTGCTGTGTGTGTGTGTGTGTGAAATGGATGAAGGGAGTCAAAAGGTACAAACTTCCAGTTATAAAATAACTAAGTGCTGGAGATGTAATGTACAGCATGGTGGTTATAGTTAATAATATTGTATGGTACGTTTGAAAATTGCTATGAGAGATCTTAAAAGTTGTCATCACATAAAATTATAACTTTGTGGTAACAGATGTTAACTAGACTTATTGTGGTCATCATTTTGCAAAATACTATCAAATCATTATGTTGCACTTCTGAAATTAATACCTGTTAATTATATTTGAATAAAAAGAAAACAATGGAAATGGAAAATTTCTATCATGTTACCTTTATGCATAACATGTTGGAAAATAAATATAGTCAATTCAAATAATCAAGAATTGAGAAAAATACTGTCTATTCATTATATTAATACTAGAGGCCCAGTGCACAAAAATTTGTGCACTCGGGGTGGGGGGGGTGTCCCTTAGCCAGGCCTATGCTCTCTTGCAATCTGGGACCCCTCAGGGGATGTCTACCTATTGTCTTAGGCCCACTCCCCGGGGGATTGGGTCTAAGCTGGCAGTCAAACATCACTCTGGCAACCCAGGAGCCCTTGGGGGATGTTCACTTGCTATCAGGGAACAGGCCTAAGCTGCAGTGGGACATCCTTAGCACTGGTGAGGAGATGAGAGAGGCTCCTACCACCACTGCTGTGCTGGCAACCGTCAGCCTGGCTTGTGGCTGAGCAGAGCTCCCCTTGTGGGAGCGCACTGACCACCAGGGGGTATCTCCTGCATTGAGCGTCTGACCCCTAGTGACCAGTTATACCCAGTCATTCTGCTGTTAGGGTCAATTTGCATATTACCCTTTTATTATATAGGATAGATGCCTAGAGCACAGATGGGGGTTGTCTGGTTTGCCCTGAAGGGTGTCCCGGATCAGGGTGGGGGAGTCCCACTGGAGTGCATGGCCAGCCTGGGTAAGGGGCTAATGGCTGTTTGCAGGCTGGTCAAGTTCCCCAGTTGGGACCCTCACCCCATGGGGGTGTGGCTAGCCTGGGTGAGGGGCTGAGGGCTATTTTCAGGCTTCCCACAGCCCCTTCAGGGTGGGGGTCTATACTGGGGTGCCTGGTCAGCCTGGGTCAGGGGCTGAGGGCCATTATCAAGCTAGCCCTGGCTACGGGCTAGAAGCAGATGTCTGGGATATATTTAACTTGTATAATTGAAACTTTGTTACCTTGGCCCCACTCAAAGCCTAGGTTGCCTCTGGCAACCCAGGTTCCCAGCCCCTCCTTGAGCAGAGGCCATGGCTACAGGCTGGAAGCAGGTATCTTGGGTTTATTTACCTTCTGTAATTGAAACTTTGTTGCCTTGAGCGGAACTCAGGGCCCGCAGGGCAGGTGGGAATCTTGGCTTCCTCCATCACTGGGGCAATGCAAGCCTCCTGTCTTGCTACAGCTCCCTGGCTGCCGCCATCTTTGTGATGGAGTGAGGGTTAATTTGCATATTATACTTTTATTAGATAGGATTACCTGGTCACAGCTAATACTTATGGGTTGGCTCTAATTCAAAATAATCTCTTACAATGTTTTTGTGAAATAATTGTCCCAATTCCAGAAGAGGTGACTCAATTTCCAATTTTGTTGTATTGAGTATTCAAAGTTGTAACATGCTAGAGTTGAAAATGATGGATCTTAAATATGATTGATATTAAAACTGTCTAGTAAAACACTCTTATTTTACAAATGAAATATAGAAGACATTGACTTGCCCAAGGCCACAAAACCAGCCTCTGGCAGTGTGAGGGACTATACCTTTGGGACTAGAATCCTGATTCTACTATTCTAGGCTCTTCTCCTTGGCCAGACATATGACCATGAGTAGCAATGGATGGAGATATATCTCTAATGGAAATGGAATACAATTCATACATGTTTCAAAATAGCCAGGATTAGGTATATACAGGGTATATAAATATGTGGAACATAATTGATACATTATGTACATCCAATACATAGCATGTAACATGGGGTTTACACTGAAGATTCAACTTCTCCCAGCCCACTCACTAAATCGAACTGAGGAGGATGAGATGGAATGTCTCTGGAAAACCTGATGGAGAATGGACACTGCCTCAGTCTTGATCTTGGGCCTGGAATTGCTCTGAAGCTGGTGTCTCATTCTTGGTGTGCAGCAACTTAGTTATGTGACCCTGCGCAAATCACTTCTATACTTAGCCTGACTTTCTTCACCTGCCAAACAAGGGTCATAGTGCCTGTCTTGAAGAGTTTAATTCTGCTCTAAACAAAATTATTTGAAAAGCCTAGTCCTCGAGCAGAGTACACAATCGAAGGTTCTTGGTTTCCTTCCTTCTCTCTCCTCTGTCTTTACAATTTAACTTACATTTTTAACCTACTATTGTCTCATCTTTTCCTTGATAGTTTTTCAAACTAAAACTGTTTTTACTTTTGTTCCCCTCTGGGGACAGCAGTGATATTTAAATACCATCTTGGAAACATGGTCAGTTACACTTTCTTTTTTCATTTTGTATGAAAATGCTCATTTGTGATAGAACTGCCACATAGCTTGAAGAATAAGGAAAGTCGGAGGATGAATGACTATTTTCAAGAAGACAGGTAAAGCATATTTGGTAGATTAATTCTCAATTCACCTTCTCAGAGGAAAAAGGACAAAACCCTCATTTACCAAGATTCTAAAGCGATCTTTAGGCAAGTCCCTAGCCAGCCCCACATCACTTGGCTTTGAAGCATTCCTTCCCCAGAGCTTGGTTTTCTTTTTCTCTCTTTTTTTTTCTTTTTTTTTTTTCTCTAAAGTTTTACATATGTCTCCTCCTCCTTCCTTTGAATGTCGCCCCCCCAGCCATTCCTACCCCAGGCAAGCCCCCACCACCCCAGTATCTGTGTCCATTGGTTATGCTAATATGCATGCATACAAGTCTTTTGGTTGCTCTCTGACCTGACCTTGGTTTTCTTGACCTCGTCCCAAACCTTTCATTGAGCTGCAAGGAGTCTAGAGGAAACTAGCTTTTTTTCCCTGACATTCACATGCCTGGTGGCGCTCAGGAGAGGGAGGGGTGCGTGTTGATCAGGGAATCAATCTTTCTGCCTATCATCCTCTTTTTCTAGGGAAGAAAGTGAGTTAGTGCAATTTCCTTACCCAGAACAACTACCTTGTTTTAAGCTGTTTATTCTCCAGAGAAAGGTGTTTTTTGGAAACAAATAGCACGTTGCAAGAAAGGTGGATTTTTAAAAACTACTTGTATCAATATTCAGTATGGGCAGTGGGGAACTGTTGGGAAGGCTGTCTGTCTTTCTTTCAGACTAAGACTGCATTTCCCACTGGGGTCCACCAGGCAGAAGGGGACACCTGTGCTGACCAGCTGAGTTATGATACCCTTTTGGGGACTGGATATTGTGAGAGAGAATGTGGTGCTCTGACCTTGGAGCTTTGGACGCAGGGTCAACTTCCCAGGTGTGTTCTTTGCTCTGAAAAGTGTGTCCTAACCCAATCATTGTTACATTACTCTTCTGCGGAGGGGAGAAAAGAATCAACCAGGAAGTACTTTCAAACACAGTTAAGTAAAGATTTGACAGTCTATTCAAAACAACTCACACTTTTAAGAAAAGTCTGTCCTCTAGGAAGAGCCCAGCGTGACTTCCTTTCCCAGAGCATAGATTTCAGCAAACACAACAGGAGCCATCAGGAGGAAGGGAGCTTTCTGAAGATTTGGGGGATCCCAGAATGATTGGGATCACAGACAGGGGAGTTGGGGGTGTGGTAAAAATGAATAGGGATCATATACCCCTTAAAGCACCCATGATTGTAATTTCCCCACACCTCTCCTGAGCGCCACGGTACGTGCCCGCATATTTAGCATAATTGCAACGATGGCTTTTTATGCTAGGGTATTTTTCCCACCTTGGCATTTAAAGCCTTTTTCTTTTCCTTCGCGTTTTTCAGGAGTGACATCTGATCTGCTGTTAAAAAAAAAAATGGAAGGAGGAGAGGCACGATCGTGAAAGGCTCAAAGTTGAGCAAAACAGAGTTTCCGCGGAAACAGCAGATTGTGCGTTCGGCGGCCGAGGCGGCCCCATCTTTGGACGCGGGGGTCGCCTCCGAGAGGCCCGCCAGCTTTGTTCACATCCTGGGGCTTGTGCCGGCCTCCGCGAGCCCGAGTCTGGACCCGATTCGGGAGCGGGTTTAAGGCGCGGAGCGTGGAGGAACCTGGGGGCGCGCGCGGTCGCCGCGGGGCTCACCTGCGCTCCAACCCCGCGCGGCCGCCGGCCGCCGCCCCTCTGGCGGCCCCGCCCCGGCCCGGCTCATTGGCTGCCGCTCGGAGGGGCGGAGACGGGGCGGCCGCGGGGGTCTCGTCTGCGATGCGGACTCGTCTCTGCGCTCGGTAGTCCCCGACCGGGCAGCGGCGGACACGGCCAGCGACTCCGGCAGCGGCCGCGGCGGTCCCGCCGGGGGAGGCCATGGGGGCGCGCTCTTGCTCCGGGTATGCGGCCGGCGGCGTGTCGGTGCGCCCTGCCCGGCTGCGGTAGGGAGCGGCCGTGGAGCAGTCATTCGCTTAAGACCCTCGGGACCTGCTCGCTCAGCCCCGGGCTCGCCGCGCGACTCCGGGCTCCCGGACGTGGAAGAGGAACCGTTCTCGGGAACCGGGCGAAGACGATGGGGAGAGCGGCCGCCGCGGGAGGAGGCGCGGGAGGAGCGCGCCGGTGGCTCCCGTGGCTGGGGCTCTGCTTCTGGGCGGCGGGGGCTGCGGCTGCCCGAGGTAAGCGCTGGGCGGAGCGGGCGGCGGGGCTAGGGGCGAGGCGAGAGGGCGCCGGCTAGATCGAGCGGGACCCGCACCTACGGCGCTGGCTCCCCAAGTTGAGCCCTGCACCTCTGCGCGCACGCAGTCCAGCCGGGCGGGAATCGGGCGGAGGACCTCCGAGAGGATCACCTCTTCCCACCCCAAGTTTGCGAGCAGGAGTAATCCTACAGGTTGCTGTCACGGGTCCCTTACCCTGGACTCTCCTGGCTCGCCCCATCTCCCAAGCCCTCCCCAATCGCTGCAGACCGGAGTCCCCACCTCGTTGCCTCCAATCCCGCTGTCCCCCGGTCTCACCACTTCCAAAGCCAGATCGCTCCTGGGTGGGCGCCCATCGTGGTGCCCAAGAGTTCCTGGGAAGAGGGGGTCTGGTGACGGGAGCCTCAGTGGGGTGGGCTGGGAGAGGGCACCTCTTCCCTTCCGGGAGTAGCACCAGGGCTGAAGACCGCTGAGCTTGACACCCTCGGGCGACACCAGCCCGCGGTCGCAGGTGGCCCTGGGCTTTGGTTTGAGGAGGCAGCGTGGGTGCGGGAGCTGGGGTAGCTGCGCGCACCGCCCGCGTGGAACTGCGCCCGCAGTGCAGAGCGCCGAGCAGCGGCTGGCCCGAGGGTCCTCCCGACCGTGTGCCTACCCCGGCCCGGGAGCTCGCGAGCGCGGGGCCCCACGGAACAGCAGGGAAACCGCTGCCTTTTCCGAGTGAAGAACGTAGACCCCGTTTTCCCGGATCCTCTGGACTCCAGCAGAGGGGAATTGTACAGCTGGTTTCGGCTCCACCTTGAGCGAGGACAGGGAGCGTGAACTTAGAGATTTGTTTTGAAGCCGATCAGAGGCGTTCCGCACAGAGCTTGAGTATTGTGGCTTTACCTTTGAAACGATCCTTCCCGCCCTTCTTTCCCTTTCCCTTACCCGCCAGTGGCATCCATTAGGCTTAGGATATGTAACTGCATTAAATGATGTCCCTAACGCCGGTCTGGTGAGAGGTGGAACGGATGTGACGACCTCCCCTCTGTTCTGCTGGCCATCCTGGACCTACTCTAGTGGCCGCGAGACAGAAAGGGGTGGGAAGGATTGAGGACGATCACAAAAGAACCAACATATTCTCATGTTTTATAAAAGCTAACGGCTTGTTAAAAGCAGCCGCGCTGTCTGGAATAAGGAATTGTTTTAAAAAAGTAGGTCGAGGCTTTCTATTTTATGATCCTGTTCAGTGACTATTTGCATTTCATTTCCTGAAAAGTTTTTTTTTTTTTTTTCCTAATGGAGCCGGCTTTTTAAAAAGCAGGAAAGCTTTACAAACGCGCCTCAGTGGTTGCATACACAGGGGGCCGGTGAGGAGGCATGGTCCTCTTTTCCTTGCTGGAAGAAGCACAAGCTTCAGCCATTTCATTTACTACTGAGAAGCGTCCTTGCTAAGTCAGCTCCGAGTTGTTGTGAATATACTACCGTGATGGGGAAAAGCCGGCCTTTTCTCTTCTAGATGTTGACCTAAGTGTATGAGTTGCCAACGCCTAACAGAGACTGACTCTGAGTCCTGACCCCTTAGACTTTGGTTGGTGGAGCTGTCTTGAAGTCAGCCCTAAACAAGAAGTGGGGAGCCTGCCAGAAGCCTCTTGGATCCAGTTTTGCTGGCTGTGAAACTAAGGCTAGCACCTCTTGTCTGCAAGCTGTTCTTTAAAGGTCTCCTGGAAAACATCCTGTGCACTCTGCAGGCTTATTTACCATAAATGTGTTACATGGATCGTAGTAATGTGCGAGACACATGGAGTGGAAGCACTAAATCCGACCAATATTTCCCTTAAAATATTTTACTTCCTGGGGCATGAAGTCCATTACCCTTAGCATCTGTCAGAGAGTCTTCAGTCAGCAGGCTGTGGAATCTGTGAGGCCACGTGTGCCTGGCTTTGGCCAGGTGGGCACAATTGGAGTTCTCAGAACGCAGGGTGTGTTTTAATGCTACTTAAGTTCTCCCAGCCTAGGGAGGTGGCCATTCAGTAAAATCAAGGGCAGGTGCGCTCTGTGTCATGCTGGCCCAGGAGTCTCACCACGCTGTTTGTTTCTGTTTGGCCCAGGTTCTTATTTATTTCGTTTTTTTTCTTCTGTAAGCCTTTTCATGTGGCAGACCAAGATAGTCTGCCTTTTCTGCTTAATGGGATTTATAGAATTAATGCCATTTGCTTCAAGGATGTAAGCATGTTCAACAGTTCAGCAGCATTCTCCTTACCATTATTCATCATTTATTTGTTTTCATGATTGCACCAATGACACCCTGCCCCCTTTTTCTTTTTCCCTTTCCTATCCCACACTTAATGTAAAACCCTCTGAAGCTTGGAGGGGAATTTCTGATGATAGGCTCTGAATATAATGAGAGAGGAAGATACTTGAGGTAAGGGAGTATCTGCAGAAACCAGTAGCAGCCCAAATAGCAAGGTTCTGTTTCTCTCCCTTGCAAGCAAGACTTGCCTCTTTGGATTTATGTTCCTCGGCTGGTGGCATGCTGTAAGAAAGGCACTCCGGTGTCACATTTACTGTGTATTTCAACACTTTCCAACTTAAAAGAAGGTTGTTTAAAAGTTATTCCTGACCTGCCAAGTGCTAATTGAATCCACATCATGTTGTCACACTGATTGATTTCTGTTCTTTGCAACAAGTACTGCTTTTGCTCTGGTTGGGGTCCTGTATTAGATACTGTACGTACGATGGATGTCCTAGTCTACCAGCGTGGCTCAGTGGTTGAGCATCGACCTCTGCACCAGGAGGTCATGGTTGGATGCCAGGTCAGGGCACATGCATGGGTTGCAGGCTGGTTCACCAGTGTGGGATGTGCAAGAAGCAACCGATCAATGGATCAATGATTCTCACCACTGATGTTTCTATCTCTCTCTCCCTTCCTCTCTGAAATGAGTAACAATATATTTTAAAAATTAAGGCAGGGAGGAAGATAATGTTAGACAGATTGAGCTTTTGCACAATTTCTTGCTTTAAAATTTGTTCTGGACAGTGAAATCTTCCTTACAATAACTGTAGTAACGCATTAAGGGCAAGAGAAGCGCACGCTTATTTGAGAGCATAATAGGGTCATATGGTATGTGCATGCTTAAGTCTCCTTATCTACCTGGATCATACAGTATTAAATCTTCAGTCATTTTCTCCTTTATGAATGTTATTAGCATATCCTGACTCACCCCCACCTCTTTTCCTTATTCCATTCCCTTTCCTCAAAAAAATGTCCTTCTATGGGGCTCCAAAAAAAGGGTCTTTTCTCTCCATTTCCTGCCAGGCTTGTCTTTTTCTGACTCTTGGGTTGTGCTCTTAGCTTGAGCAGACCAGGGGTACTGTCTTTTCCTACCAGACAGAGTGTTCTGCTCTGAAGTGTCTCAGTGCTGTGACCTGGCTCTATAGCGGCAGCTCTTGTCACACTTTTCCATGGTCTTGACTATGACCAACAGTAATGACCCCTCCATCCTTCCGCATAATTTGAATGGCCCATCCGTGGGTCTGTGGTTCTTCAAGGGGTACCAATAGGGTAGGAAAACCCAGGGAGCCCCACAAATGCCCTGGGAGCTCCCTCTGGACCTTCTCACTCAATCTGCGAGGTCCTCCAGACCTTGCTGTCTTACCACACTTTTCTGTCTCCTTACTGACTTGTAAACTTATTTTTTTATTGTCCTCCTTCTATGAAATAAAGTATACAACTTAAAATGGTACCAACTTGGAATGTTTATCAAGAAATTGGTTTATCCAATGGACACAGACAACAGGGGGGTGAGGGCATGAGTGGGGGGTATGTGAGGGGGCAATGGGGTGATAAGGATACATATATAATACCTTAATCAATAAAGGAAAAAAAAATTGCCCTAACCGGTTTGGCTCAGTGGATAGAGCGTCGGCCCGTGGACTGAAGGGTTTCAGGTTCAATTCCGGTCAAGGGCATATACCTTAGTTGCAGGCACATCCCCAGTAGGGGGTGTGCAGGAGGCATGTGATCAATGTTTCTTTCTCATTGATGTTTCTGACTCTCTGTCCTTCTCCCTTCCTCCCTGTAAAAAATTAATAAAATATATTTTTTTAAAAGAAAAAATAAATAAATTGGTTTATCAGGATATGGGGAATATTTGATGCCTTTCCCTTGGACTTTTCTTCCTCCTGTTTTAATACAGAGGCTGGAGACCCAGATCCCATGCATTAAAATATAATCCGAAGACAGGTGTACAGAGAAAGGAAGGTGGTGGTGGTGGTGGTGATGATGGTGATGCAAGTGTCCTCTTAGTGTATGGGCACATCTGTTCACAGAAAGGCCAGATGTGCCCTGCTTCTGATTACACCTTGGCCGTTAATTGTGACTATTCTATACTCCAGACAGTGCTACTTGACCAGCCCTGTCGTTGTCTTCTCTTTGGTCCTCCTTATCCTGATGCCTTCATGCACTGACAGCGTGACGGAAACTTTCCTCTGTCATTCTCGACTTCGCACTCCAGATAAAGACACCTATCTGCTCACCCCTTCACTGGCGACATGGCCAGCGTTGACGTGAGAACGGCCGTTGTCTGCTACCACTCTTTAGATTGTGCTTATTTTTATGAGAAAGCATTTTTTGCAGCCTTGTTTGATTATGGAAGATTAATAATAATTGCTGCCTGTACTGTCTCCCGTTGATTATTCTCAAAGCTTTGCACATCTGAACACATTTACGTCTTAAGTCTATGAGATAATATTATTTTCTCATTTTTAAGGTAGGAAAAGAAGGGCACACAGAGGTTAAATAAATTGCTCAAGACCATAGAGTTAATATGTGGAGGAGCCTGGATTTGAACCGACGTAGTCCAGCCCCAGAGTCTACAGCAATGCCAATTTTCTAAACTGCGCTGGAAAGAAAATGCCCCTGATATTCTGGTTACAGAGCACTAAAATTATCTCTCTATAACTGTGAGAGCTGTAGAGGAGTTTAGAGTAGCTTAAATAAATCTATAAATATATTCAGATAAATCTCAGAGATTTATGTTGTGTGAAAACAACCACCCTCTCACCATTCAGCTTAATATACTTTGGGATTGGATTCACGCTTAACATTCCGAACGCCTGTGTCTAATATGATAGCTTGCTTTTTTCTTTCTTTTTTTTTTTTTTTGTCAATTTTGAATTTCAACAAAAAAAATATTACTCTGATTGAATGCACCATCCATGGAATGGCAGATCCCAAGAGACTATTTGTTGCATGTCTTATATTTTTAGCCTTGTTTGCTGGCAAAATGTGGAGCATGAGATTTGAGAATAGATTGTTAACACCAGAGGCTGCTGTTTCTGCTGTTTTGGGTACTCCTGCTGCTGCTCTCGCAAGGCAGATGGCTGGATTCATTTATAGAAAATAGATATTCATTCTATTTTACATTTCCACTTTGAAAAGAACTTCTAATTGTTTGTGCCACATTGCATCGTATGGCCTTACTGTGCACATACACATGCCGCGTGTAGATAATTGTCGGAATTAGGCGGGTGTTAATGTGTTCAGTTTGGACGGCATTAGAAATCTACCGCAAACTCGGTTGAGCTTTTGGAGTATTTCTTTGAAAAGTGGGTTTGTGTGTGGAATGGTGTGTACAGCATATTGTGTCCTTAACCCTTCCTTCCCTACCCACCCCCTCCTACACTGAACTAAAAATGGTGGGCATAAATATTAAAGTTTTGTTTACGTGGCTAAAGTAAAAATGATAAGCATGTATTATGCTTCTCTTATAACATCAAGACGGCTATAGGAGATAAATTACTTCCTAATATTGTTCCAAGCAGACAAGAGTAAGGTGAAGGCTGTATTCTTCCTGTATGACCAGTTCCTTCATAAAGAAGGGAAATGCAAAGCCGAAAGCTGCCTTTCAAGTGAGGTCAGTGCAGCGCCACTCAATGCAGATGTTGACTATTTGCTCCCACATTTCTGGTTCATAAAGTGCAAAAGAGACTTCCTCCTGAGAGGGAGACATGACATTTAGTTCCCTTTGAGACCCAGCCCTCTGAGGATAGGAGGAATTATGTGGGAAAATATCACCGCGACAAGTGCAACCTGACTAAGAAAAGTCTTACAAATGTTTTGTTGTTACCTACATTGAAAATGTAATTTCTCAATCAGGTAAGTCGAAGGGAAAATGACATTGCAGATATTCCAGAAGGTAGTTGACTGGCAGGCAGGCATGGGAAGCAGGAGATTCAAGAAACCAAAGTGAATAAATCCTTCTGTCTACTTTAAGAACCCAACAGTAGTGGGATAACTATGTTTAATATCATTCATAAATTTTGATAACTTACTATAAAAGCAAATTTATTTACTAAATATTGAATGAGCAGATTTGCTTCTAAATACATTTGTAGCATGTTGTTTAGAGTTGTTTGAAAGTGATTGGTGGCTTCTGCTTGCAACAGTACTTATTTAGAAACTATCATCTTTATTTGAATTTAATTTAATAAAATCTACTGTGAGAGGAGGGGAACCAAATAAATGATCATGAATTAAGGAAGCTAAGCTGGTAATATTTGAAACTCACAAATCAGTGTCTTTCAAATGTTAATGTGCATTTGAGTCACTGCAGATCCCATTAACATTCACATTCTGATTTCGCAAACCCGAGATTCTGCATTTCTGCCATGCTCCCTGATGACATCATCCATCAGCCATAGATGATAATCATTCAGGTTTTTTATTTGCAATATTGGTTTTCACTTGGAAGCCAGTACAAAGTGGAATTCAATGTGTGACTATTTAAAAAATGCCAACAGAGGACTAGGTAAACACAAATGTCAGACAAACATACAACTACTCATAAAACGAATAGACATTCAGGGGGCACCGTCCTGATGCAATATAATGTCTTCATTTCAGCATTTGTAAAGATAAATACTTTAAAACTCTTGAATTTTATTTTGAAGTAGTATAAGACTTATGTCTGCATCTACCTAATTTCCTATAATAAAGCGGAAACTGAGTCCTCCAGAAGTTGAACAGTTTGCCCAAGATTTTTGTTAAAGAAGAGACACTATTAGCCCTCTCCAGTGTTCCTTCATTTTACTGTGTCTCTTAACTGGAGCTACACTTAAAATGATCCAGAGTGTAGGATAATGAGAGAAGTAGGCTATAGTTATAGTGTAGAACAAAACCAGTTGGTTACAAACAAACAAACAATCAGCAGTGTTCATTCTGAGTCTTGATGTTCCCCATGCAGCTGGATCGTTATGTGCAGGAGCTGCTATTCGGGGTCTTTGTCACAAGACAATCATCTCTACCCATCATGTACTGTTACTCACACAGCACCTGGCAGTTCTTGTCTAATAGCATATGCTAAATTATATATATTACTTCAACCTTTTTATGTTAATGTATAAGTAATATTGAGTTTAAAATTTCTAAAACTTATTATTTTGATAAAGCATCAGGAACAGTTAGCTGCTAGAGAAAATTAAATAACTGTTAGAGGGTTTTACATTTTGTTTTCTTAACATATTAAAGTCTACATTCCTAGGTGAACTGCTATTCTAGAAAGATGATTAAGTATAGGATGTGACATTATCATGGACTGCTGTTTTAAATAATTCATTTGCATGAAGCTTGACACTTTTTAAGGTACATTGACAGTTGTGGTCACTTTGTATTTTCACATCCACGCTGATGATGACATTGAGGTTCAGAGATTTTTCAACCAAGGGCAGACAGGTAGCAACAGACAGTATGGGGACTGGAAGCTGAGTCTCCAAATGGTGTCTGAGTATTTTTTACTTTCTTACCATGTTATTCTCTTTTTATTACCAAACTAGAAGCCTGATGCACGAAATTCGTTCAAGAGTAGGTTTTCCTTCCCCAGGCTGCTGGCACTGGCTTCCCTCTGGCTGCCCGGCAGGCACTGGGACCCAGGCTTCCCTCATAGCCTTGACTTTGTCTGGAAGGATATGCAATCTAATTAGCATATTGTGCTTTTATTATTATAGATAGATGGATTACACTTATTTGGACAATATAATAGTCTGTTCACATTACATTTGATATAGGGCTCTGGATGCCTGAGCATAGGAGAAACAAATAAATACACATTTGTAAATGATACTGTTTTTTTCTTCGTATACATGCCCATATGCTTCTCATGGTTATAAACAGAAATAGCCCCATCTGGGAAAAGGGGTGGTAGGAGCTATGTCAGGAGAGATTGGAGGAAAGTAGGTTTTGAATATTTTAAAAATGGTATACGTAGTATGGTATAGTGATATGTAAAATATTCTGAGGAGCTTGCTAAGCAATAATATTTTCTTAAAAAGAAAAAGAATTAAAGTGTTCATTAATAGGTAAAATTACAAATTAGTTTTGTAGTTTTATTTTTAATGATGCCATTATGGATACCAAATACTTTTTAGAACTATAACACTAGCTCCTCAATCTGCATAGTTTACCAAATAACTTGTCTGTATTATTAATTTTGTGTGCAGTGTGCCTTATTTCTTCTTTCTGTGTAGTTATAAAACAAGATTATCAAATCTTAATTTTTATTAGAATGCAGTTTAGTGGCACAATGCAGTTGGCCTTTCAACAATTTTCATCAATGTGTCCTCATGAATGATCTAACCTATTTTTAAAAAGAGATAGGGTAGCAAAGTACAAACCCCAAAATAAAATTCTCTGCCAGAGAAATGTGTGTTACTAGCCTTTTGAGAGGAGCTGGAATGAGTTCAACTGTCCTGCATCTAAACAGACAACGTGTCTCCCTCCATCTTGGAACCAGAAGCTCCAATGATTGCCAGCAACTTGCATCCGGAAATTTCTTAAGTTGTTCCCCTTAAAAAAAACAAAAAACAAAAAAAACAATCCGGAGGTTTACAGGTTTGGCCAGTGTGAGGTGTGTGGGTGGGATATCAGCGTTTGGAGTTTGCTTTCAAGAAATAAAGCTGGATAAAAATTTGTCGTTACATTTTTTTCACCTTGGAGAAAAAAAAACCCACGCATTGGCTATTTTCTCATGTTTAGCAGACAGGTTGAAATGCACAATGACCTCTGGGATAGCAATGTGGAGAGGACAGCCCTATCATGCCACATCCTGTCACAGAGAAGACCGCCCCTGCACAGCCAATTATTATTTGTCAGGGTGCTAAGTGCTTCAATGCATAGATGTGTGTGTATGTATTAGGAGATTGTCATAGGTCATCCTTATAGCAAACATATCATTAAGGTTCTCTGCTATTAACTTAAAAGGCATTAATAACACTTAAACTTGAGTATAGACACAATTTTGGCTTGAAAGTCAGCTTGTTAATTCAGGCACTGCCCTTTCCCTCTTTTTCCACATATTTCCCATCCAACCCCCAATTCTTCGTCTCTTTAGCCCTCAATTCTTCTTCGTCTCTTGCTCCATGTCTCTTCTCAAGTCAAAACTCCCTTCTCAGTTAAGCTTTGCAGTGGGCTGGACAGTTCAAGACCACGTGCCTTCCACACGTCACTTTCCCCCCTGGTTCTTTTCATTTCTCAGATGAGAAGTGACTAGATTATTTTTAAAACTCTTTCCCACTCTAACATTTTATGACGCTGTCTATTGTTTGCAGTACCATTTATTCCAGTACTTTTTTCTTTTTATCATTTCGGGAAGCATTTCTTGGCATTTTAAATATGTTTCAAGAAAAAAAATTGCTCTGGAAGGGGAATGTTCAGGTCAAGGTTAGTGTGACTTTAGAGATGATACTGGTAACTGTGACTTCAGCGTTTTCAAGAATGTGCCAAAAATAAGAGAAACTTAATTTTATGTGTCAGTTTCTGGTAAATCAGTCATTGTAAACTAATGCTCGCTTGTGCTACTATAGCAACAGAATTGGGATGAGCAGAAGCTGGCTGGAGGGGTTCGGGATTCCTCCAGTGCCTGAGCTTATTGCTGCTTAGGTGACTTTAGGTGGATGCCCAGGTCCACAGTTGCTAGATTGACATTTTCTTTATTTATAGAAACCACATATATGACATTTCATGTTACATCTCCAGATTTGAAGTCTTTTTTCAAATTAGTTTAATACAAAACCTTTAGCTCATAACTCACCAGATTCAGACTTCCAGTTTGTCTCCAATCAAATGACCTTTTCACATTTTTTGTTGAGATTCAAAGACTCGGGGAATCAGTTAATCCTCATTTTCTTTAACTTTGAGCTGTGCATGGGAAGCTTTTCTAGCTTTGTGGAGGAGCATGGTCTGAAAGAAGACAGTAGAAAGAGTTTAAGTGGTCTTTTATTTACCAATTGATACACACTAGTCACAGAATGCATCTCTGTTTCCCATTTGTAAAGAAGAATCTTGCCCTAGCTGGTTTGGCTCAGTGGATAGAGCATCAGTCTGTGGACTGAAGGGTTCCAGGTTCGATTCCAGCCGAGGGCACATGCCTGGGTTATGGGCTCGGTTCCCAATAGGGGGCATGCAGGAGGCAGTCAATCAATGATTCTCATCATTGATGTTTCTATCTCTCTCTCTCCCTTCCCCTTCCTCTTTGAAATCAATAGAAAATATATTTTTAAAAAAGAGGAATTTTGCCCTAACCGGTTTGGCTCAGTGGATAGAGCATCAGCCTGCGGACTCAAGGGTCCCAGGTTCGATTCCGGTCAAGGGCATGTACTTTGGTTGTGGGCACATCCCCAGTGGGGGATGTGCAGGAGGCAGCTTATGGATGTTTCTCTCTCATTGATGTTGCCTAACTCTCTATCCCTCTCCCTTCCTCTCTGTAAAAATTCAATAAGATATATTTAAAAAAAAGAGGAATCTTAAAATTATATTGCTGAAAAGGACCCTAAAGTTTCTAAGCCAAAGCCCAGGTCTCCACATGAGCCAGCAAGGTCTAAAGAAGCAATGTAACTTGCTTTGTTTTTAGAGGTCATTTCTATCAGAGCTGGCCCCTGAACGCAGGTCTTCACAGTCTCATTTTTCCTGCCTCTTTCCTTTTCAGGACTATAATAACAACAGTAATCAATGGAGGCACAAAGAAATTTTTAGAAAAAAGATACCAGAAGACTAAAGACTATTGATCATATTACCCTTCTGTTCAAGGCTGTTTTCTTTTACATTTGTATTTTTCTAAATGCCTTTGAAATAGGGCAGATCCCCTCCCCCCTTTGGCTGTGTTCTTAATCATAGAATGTTGAGAGACTCAAGTTGGTTCAGTGTAGCAGAGCTAATTATTATTGTAAAAGAGGTTTATATTATAGATGCTATATATTTGTATTGAAGTTTAGTGTAAATCTTAAGCTTTTGTTCTAATGAATTAACTTCTGCATCCTTGGTAAAAAAATAATTGGTCAGCATGAACCCACTAGTAGATGTATACATAGAAAAATGTATTCACTTCATAGTTGCTAATAAATATGGATGCTAGTTCCATGAGTTAGAATAGGAACCCGCCTTACCCAAGGAAGAAACTTTAGAATGGTATTTAACCACACAGCTACTAATTGTTATCTGGATAAGTAAATTGCTTCCAATTTTCAACTATTCTCTGTTTATATCTGGGTTTATGTTGTGGTGAGAAGGTAAAACTTTCCAATTTGAATGGGCGGCCAGGTGTGTTGCTAGGAGGTGGAATTACTGAAATGGCGCCATGGGTGGGCATGCAGCGGACACTGGCTAGAGCAGATTTTAAGGAACACAAGCGCTGACCTGTGCTGCTTGGAAGAAAGCTTTTGGTGTTGGCTACAACATCCAACAATGCCCCCATCAGGCCGTCAGTCTGCATCCAAAGAGAGTGGATATGATTTTAAAAGCTTCGGATGCTTCTTTCTTCCCATGAACTCCCTATTGTTCTTAAAGTAAATTCTGCATTTGTGGAAGCTATAGGAGCTTGCAAAATGCATTCCCTGTAATTGAGCTGGAACTTACACACTCTGGTGCCTCTATCATGATTATGTATGCTGAAGCCACCTTGCTAGGGAAGTGTTAGACACGGAGGGTGTTGCAAACTTCCGATTCTTGGAGATTAGGTGTCAAAATATTCAGAGTTTGGTTATTTTTAGCAATTATCAGTGAAGAATCTCAAAGCTGGAAATGCTGATCATGTTTCAAATTTTCAAATCCCTGGTTATCAGCCAAAGCCATTTTTTAAAAAAAAATTGCAGATAGGTAAACATTTGTAATATTGGGTTAAGTGAGAAAATGATAGACAGGTGTTTTCCATGTGTGTCAGCATTACTTTTTTTTTTTTTTTTTTTTTTTTTTACTTAAAAACTGATATTTCAGCCTGACCAGTGTGGAGCATCACGGTGAACCAGGGGATCATGGTTTGATTCTTGGTTAGGGCACATGCCTGGGTTGTGGGCTTGATCCCCAGTAGGGGGCTGAAAGAGGCAACCAATGCATGATTCCCTCATCATTGATGTTTCTATCTCTCCCTTTTCCTCTTTTCTGAAATCAATAAAAAAAATATATTTTTAAAACTTCTTATTTTACAGTTTAACATGCATTTAACATTTAACCAGTTTTTTTGAAACATAGTAGATTGAAAGAAAGGTGACCACTAAATGTTTAATGCAGCCCCTGTTTATAGAAATGCACGTGATAGTATTTAAATTCGAAAGATAAACAGTGTAATTCTAACGTCTTCAGTCAGCTGATGCCAGGACCTGCATCTCAGAACAATCAAGGGTAGAACTCACTGACTTTTTTTTTTAAGTTCCTCTGGTGATTCTCTGTTTGAGAACCCAAGATTGAGAGCCACTGACTTAATGAGTGCATTGATGGTATAAAATTGTAGAAACTGATTTTTTTTTTTTAAATTTAGAGAAGATCTTTAAGAATCCCTATCAGAGCAAAAGTGTGCAGGATGAAGGTGACCGCTCACGAATCTCCTTCCCCTCTGCATTAGGCCTTATCGGTCCACGTAGGATCTCAAGTGACGTGAGTGAAATTAGATGCTGGCATAGAACATTCTGCCTTTCGGAGCTAGGCATTTCTTGCTAGGATAGAAGCGCTGAGAAATTAATAGGAAGAATGAGAGTATATAAGAAACATTATATAATAAAGGAGAGGACTTTAAGAACACAGAGTTGGAAGTTGTATTATATGTTTTTCTTTTGGAAAAAAGCACAGGGCCCACAAATGGAGATTCTTATTTTACTCCTCATCCACTCCCTCCTAGGCCTGGCAATAAGCAATAAGTGAACATATTGATGAGTGGATTAATATCTTTGTACTGGTCTTGGTGTCTGAAGGATGTAGGCTGTACCTACTCCTACAGTGCAGGGCAAAATCCTAGTCAGCTCCGCAGTCGTGGCTAAAAGAAGTGTGCAGGGATAGCTGGTATACCTCTGACAATTTAGGAAGCGAGGCATAGGAACTCTTCCAAAAGCAAGCTTTTCTAATACTACCATTTCGTTCACAACTCCCAGTGGTTTCCTGTTTGTGAAAATAGAGACAAGTGCTGTAAAACATTTGGTGATGTATTAATTGTTGCATATGAACATAGTTTAAACATCAAATTTGAATGGATATCTGTGTTACTGAGAAGTAGACCACAGTTAACATTGATTTGTGCTTCCCTTGAACTCACCGCTCAGGCTCTCCTTTGGAAGTCATCACATTCAAATTCCATGCTTATTTCCTTGTTTTTATAAGTAGTTTAAACAGATATGTATGTACTTTTAACATAGTTTACTTTTGATTTTTAAAAAATATATTTAAATTACATTATAGTGTACATAGTCTTATACCTGGTGTTGTTTCATCTACGTTATTATTACATGTTTTTTGTTTGTTTTTAGAGAGAGGAAGGGAGAGAGAGTGATAGAAACATCGATGTGAGAAACATTAGTCGGTTGTCTCTTTTTTTTTTTTTATTTCATTGCTTAAAGTATTACAACAAGTGATAGATAAGTATTACAACAGATGATAAATAGATCTCCATTTTTTTTCCCCTTGCCCTTCCCCCCGCTCCTCCCTAACCCCCAGTTTCCCGTGTCCACTGATTATGCTCCTATGGATGCATGCAAGTCCTTCAGTTGATCTCCCAACTCCCCCCCAACCATCCCTAGCCTTCCAGCTGTAGGATGATAGTCGGTTGTCTCTTGCATGCCCCCCACTAGCAATCAAACCAGTGACCTTTAGGTGCATGGGGCGATGCTTCAACCAACTGATCCACACTGGCTGGGGCAGCATTTTCTTTGTTGTTGTTGTTGTTCATCTTCACCTGAAGATTTTTTTTTTTAATAGAAAATGGAAGGGAGGGAGGGAGGGGAGAAAGGGAGAGAGAGAAACATCCCTGGGAGAGAGAGAAACATCCCTGTGAGAGAGACACATACATTGGTTGCCTCCCCCACGAGATCTGACAGGGCCAGAATTGAACCACTGACAACCCAGATACCTGCTTTTGAATGGTAATCAAACCCGAGTCCCTTCAGTGCATGGTGGAAGCTTTAACCACTAAACCACACCAGCCAGGGCTGCAAGTCCTTATTTCGGTTCACTTCTTTCAACTATAACATTCAATGGTGTGACTAAACCATAATTGACCTATTTATCTTGCTGTAACTGAAATTTGAGCTGTTTTCAGATTTGTTAATATTAGGAAAATTGCTACTAGGAACATTCATCTATATGTCTGCTGTTACATCAGAACTATACTGTTTTTGCTTTATGATTTAAATTACACACATATGTATTTCTCTAAAACAGGAGCTCCATTAAATACTTCATGTGTTTCTTGCTTATCTGAGAGGAGATTGCCAGCAGCCAGGGCATGAACATGTTAAATTTCCCAGATAATGCCAAAAATTTTCCAGCAATATGAGTTTCCATTACTTCACATCGGCCAACATTTGATGTTTCCAGGCCTAGAGAATTCTGCTAATTTAGTGGATATAATATAATTATCTCTGCATGGGCTTAATTTTCATATCCCTAATTACTAACGAAGTTAAACATTTTTTCATATATTTTATTGCCATTTATTTTCTATGAAACACCTACTCAAGACTTTTGTACATTTTTTTCTATTTATGTATCATAGGAGTTATCTGTATGTGTATGTATATATAGAATTAATCCTTCTATGATTGGAATTACTTTTTTTTTACTTTATGGTTTTTTTGGTGACTTGAATTGAATTTTTTGTTCTCATGAACTAAAGTTTTAATTTTAATGTAATCAATGTTATCAATCACTTTATGGTTAGTTCTTTTGTGTTGTGCTTAGGAAATTCTTCCTAAATCTCATTAAATGTATTTTATATTTCTTCTGAATTTTATAATTTGGTCTTTCGTATTTGCTCCTTTAATCCACCTAGAATAGATTTTACATGTGTGTAAGAGTTTGAGTTAGGGATTTAATTTCATTCCTTCATGTGAACAGCCAATTGTCCCGGGACCATTACCTTTCTCTAATGATCGGCCATGCCACCTTGGTAATGCAGGAGTTTCCAACATGCGTGGGAATTTGTTTTGTCTGGCATTAACTGTTTCTCAGAACAGTGCCGTGAACCTTTCTGGTTTATTTTCTACTGCCCTTTCAGGTACCCTCTACTCAACCGGACTCCATCCTCTGCTTCAAAACTGGCCCTGAATTTCCTTTGTCTTGCAGATTTTATACTTTTAAAGAATATATTTTATTTTTATTATTGACACTAGAGGCCCGTTGCATGAAATTCATGCACTCGGGGGCATCCCTCAGCCTGGCCTGCAGCCTCTCATAGTCCGGGAGCCCTCGGGGGATGTCTGACTGCCATGAAGGCAGGAGAGACTCCCACCACTACTGCTGCTGTGCTTGTCAGCCATGAACCCAGCTTCTGGCTGAGCGGTGCTCCCACTGTGTGCGTGCACTGACCACCAGAGGGCAGCTTCTGCATTCAATGTCTGCCCCCTGGTGGTCAGTGTGTGTCATAGCAGTCATTCATTCTGCCATTAGATTGATTTGCATATTAGCCTTTTATTATATAGGATTATTACACATGTCCCCCATTTTCCTGCCCTTTCCCCTCCCTCCACCCAGGCCTGCTCCCTTGTGCTATTGTTTTTAGTTTGCCTGTTTCTCTTTTGCTTCATATTAAATGTAAATCTTTGAAAGCAGCCATAGTGTTTTGCTCAGATTTGATACCCTTGAACAGAATATGATACTTCTTCCTTAATAGATTTTTGATAAGTCATTGACCCGCATTGCGATTTGAAATTAAAGGGATCTTAGAAAGAAATTATTCAATCAGCCTCATTATATTTTCCCACTTGTGATTATTGAGATGGGTATCGTTTAAGTTCAATGCCCAGGATCATACAGCTTGGTGAGTCCCTGACTCTTTTTTTCTTCAGCTTATTCCAGAACACCTTTCATCATCCATTCCATAGGCCAAGGATGGAAGTATCAGACACTGCCCAGAAGTATGAATAATATGACCATACTGGAAAGCAGGTGAAGAGACACATATATGACAGGTGCAAGATCTTTATCCTAGTTGAGTCCATTGCCAACAATGATGTTCATGTCACATCAAGATGATGGGTATTTCCTGAGTATGCTGTGCTGACTCACATCTCTGTGTCCTTGTTCAAGCCCCTTGTTCAACAGAATTGTTTTTATGGACCACAATCCATGAATCTTCCCCACTCCTAGAGATTACTTTCTTCTTATTGCATGATACTAGAGACCCAGTGCACGAATTGGTGCATTGGTGGGGTCCAGTTGACCCACCCCATGGGGGTGGGGCTGGCTGGAGTGAGGAGCCACAGTTGTCTTGGTCGTTCCAATCATTCTGCCACTTGGTTACTGGGCTTTTATTATATAGGATATTTGCATCCCTTGGCATCACTTCTGTTACTACACCAATCAGACCACATTTTAGCTTTTTTAAAAAAATTTATTGATCTTTACAGAGGCGAAGGGAGAGGGATACAGAGTTAGAAACATTGATGAGAGAGAAACATCAATCAGGTGCCTCCTGCGCAATCCCTACTGGGGATGTGCCCACAACCAAGGTACATGTCCTTGACCAGAATCGAACCAGGGACCTTTCAGTCCACACGCCGATGCTCTATCCACCCAGCCAAACCAGTTAGGGTTCATTTTAGCTTTTTGATAAGTTTCTCTTACTCTTGAATTTTACCACTTGAGGTTAGAGATTCTTTCTTTCTTTTTTTTTGTATTGTGTCTCCTTAATACCAAGCACAGAGCTATGTTTGCTCTAAGTTAGATTTCCACAATATTCTAAATACAAATAACAAAAAACCAACACCTTCAAATGAGCTTATAAATATGTTTTGTTATTCCACCATTTAGGTGTTAATTTGTTTGGGTGAATTCATTGTGCTGCCCCCACGTACTAAAATACAAAAGCCATGGAAAAGATACATCCTTCCACAATATTAGCGGCTATTACAGTCTAAATTAGCTAAAGAAATTGGTACATGTATTTACAGGTTTCATGTATGAGACAAAACCATGCTAGGTTCCTGATCAAATGAGCTATAGAGTTGAGAATTCGTGAAATCAGAAGACTACTTAAGGGTCTGGGTATTTGGATTTAGACTCCTAAAAAAGGTAATGGTTATAGGAAAAGGAATGGTGATAAGAGATTTCCAGCTACCATTAACCTTGTAGTATAATGAACGACCCTGGAAAACACATCCTGAGATGATTACAACTTTGGAGTGAACATTCTGAAGAAGTAGCATGGGATCTCTTAGACATAATCACTGAACCAGCAGGGCATACAGCAGGATTTGGGGGAGCTGGCATCCTCTACTCTGTAAATCACATGTAGGCTAAATGGTTAGATCAACACAACTAAGGGGGTTTCTATTTGCATCTATTCCAAATAGCTTTTTGAGATGAAAGTGTGTTTTTTTTCCAAATTGTAAAAACATTATATGTTCATTAGAAGAAGTTTGAAAATATAGGAAAGTATTAAAGAAAATAGAAATCCCCAATAGATAACCCAAAAGCAGCCACCTCAGGGAAGTTCTCCAGATAAAAGCCATGTTTCTTATGGTGCCTGTGTTACTCTGTAGATCTCTGCTGGTCCTTCCTCACCCCCCACCTTATGGAAAGAGAAACAACCAACCAGTTTCCCATGTACTAAACTAAATACTTCAGTTCTGCTGTTCTTAGATTTTTGGAATGTTCACGTCTTGGTAGCAGATTCTGAGTATCTCTGTTATATATCTTCAATGCTTTGGGTAGTGTGAAAAGATCACATATTGTTTATTTCTTAAACAATTGGCCAGAGCTACTGGACATACCCCTTCAGTGCCTACGGGCACTGGCAGCAACCTGCTCAGAAGAGCATAGAGCAGTGTGTTGTGTGCACTGAGCTAACGGTAGAAGACACCCAGTCATTTTTTACCTCTCAATATTTGAATGGCAATGAGTGGATTACTGCTTTGATATTCGGAGCAGAGGTGTTTTTGTTTTTGTTTTTTGTTTGTAACTCTACCAAAACAATTTTGAAGGAAGTTTTCCTATGCCTGGTGTGTTTCCATGTACAGCCGATCCTGGATCCTCGATTAACAGTATTCTGTTCAACCTCATTTCCCTATAATGTTGATGAGGTGCCTTAGGAACTTAACTCTTGCTTATATCAATTAGCCTGTGTTAAAATTGGGTTCATTATACATCGTTTTGATTAATGTCTCAGAACCTATGGGTAACGTTAAGTGAGGACTTACTTTACTGATTATATCTCAATGAATAAATAAAACCTAGGCTAATAGGAGCTTTCTTGACATTGTAGACTTAGATAAATGGGGATACATTTATTTAAAACATTTATTACTTTTATTTGTACAGAGACTGTCTCAGTTGTGGTAAATCTTTGTGTAGCCAAGAGCAATGACATCGTTACGTCTGCTCAAATTATATTCTGTATTTCTTTGATTGGATGGAAACAATCACATGGATTTTTCTTAGACAATTGGATTAATTAGTCTTTGTCAAGTCTCCTTCCCACTTTCTCCACTGATTTATTAATAAAATGAATCTGAAGTGACATGTAGAAAAAATATGAAGACCACATTTTTTGGCAAGTTGTGACTTACTGGGTTCTCAATTCATCCATCTCTCCATCACCACCCCTCCATAGCCAGAGTACTCACCTCCAAAATGAAAGCTTCTGCAACTCCTCACTACAAAAGTGTTTCCCCTTTGAGTGTGTATGTGTAATGGTATTAGAGTTTTGTAGCTGGTAGTAATCTATGTAGTGAGTTGAATGTTTGTGTTTCCTCATAAAGCACCTTAATGACAGGGACTTACTGTTTCCTGAATTTTTGTATATTTGTTGTTTGGTACTTTTTAGTAATTCAAAGAACAAGTGAGTAGATGAATGGATGAGGAATTACCTTCTTGCAATGAATATTTGTATGTTAGCTGAGCTCTGTTGGATAATTACACATGAAAATGTGAATGTCTGCTATGTGCCACTCATTCTGTTAGAGGCTGATCACATATACATTTTAATTCCTACCACAGCCCTACAAGGTAGGCATTATTACCTGTTTTTTAAACAAGGAAATTAAAACTCAAGTATACATTCTTAAGTTCATACCTACAATAAGTGGGAGAGTAAGTATTTGAGCACAGGTGAGTTTAGTTCCAAAACCTGTATTCCTTTTTAATATCGCATCCAGGTGCCTTACAGCCTTATAAAAAAAAGATACAAAGATTCACATGAGTGTCCAGTATTCTTTGGGTATGATACTCCTTTTAGACCCAGCTGGTTTTATAAAGTAGCTTCCTCAGCCTTTTCTTAGTCACCAGGTACGGTAGGAGTTCCCTACGCAAAAGTGTGTTGAATACATCTTTTTGGGTTCTGTCTTTGACTGTTGTCTCTGGTGTCAGAAGTTTATAGATTACAATTTACCCTCATATGTAAATGACCTTGAACACCAATCCTAGTTTCCCGTTTGAACAGTGAGTGCAGAAATGATGGACTCTGGCTCTCTGGGGCTCTGGCTGGCTCACTCTGAGGGCTGGTGACTAGACCCTAGCTTGCATGTTCCTTGGTTTCAGGGCCTATGTATACATCCAGAGGAAAATTGCAGCAGTAGGCCTTCTGTCATGGAGTTGGTGTATCACTGACTGACCTTGCTTTGGGCAAAGATTGTGCATGTGTCAATGTACGAATAATAGTTGGAAATATTAATTATAGGTCAAATGATCACCTCAGGTAAAATTAGTAACCTCCATTTGTTACTGGGATTTTATTGCTTGAGACTCATTAAGAGAATTAACCTCATTGGTGGCTGTTTGGGCAGGGGAATGAACACGTTTTTAACACATCCATGATAGCGCTAGTCAGATATCAGGGCCTTTTTTATTTAGTCCTCAAAGGGGATGCAGAGAAGGAAATAAAATTGGCAAGCATTTAACTGTAACTGGGTCATACGGATTGTAGGTGATGGATCTGGACATTTAAAAATATTCTTCCAAAAACATGTCATGAGTGTATTTAATGTATACATATTAGAAGCACTGTAGAATAGTTGTAAAGAACGCAGCCTCTATAATCAGATTATTTGAGTTAGAATCAAGTTTTTAGCACTTATTAGTTTTGTGGCCTCCCTGTGTTTTAGTCTCCTTATTTGTCAACTGTGAATATGTAATGTTACCTCCAATATAGTGGTATTGTGACTATTAAGTAAATTATACACGTAAAGTACTTAAATTAATTCTGATACATATTTTTTTGTCTATTACTACGACTCATGTGTTTGAGTGGCTGTGCTGGAAACTGTGGTCTAGGAGTAAAAGCTGCTGCCCCTGTCACCAAGGACCTCACAGTCCAGTGAGGGAGATGCCAGAATGAACTACAAGGTGCCATGGGGAACTCAGGGAGTGAGAGATCAGGCTGCTCCAGAAGCACAGCCAAGAGTCCCCAAATCTTGGAGGTCAGCGATTTCCCAGAGGAACCGATGACCAAGCTAGCTGAGTGATGGATTCTGAGTAGAAAGGTCTGGGAGTCAGAGGACACCCCAGGTAGCATAGGTTAAGGGCAAGCAAGACTCCATCTCCTAGGAAATGCTCTTCCTGGGCTGACTCTGCATTTTATAGAAGGCAAAACTTTGTATTCCATGGAGAAAGGAAAAATACAGATGTCCTTAGGAGAGGTAACGGCTAGGTGGTTCTGAGGTTTTAAGTCCTGAAATGCAATGCTTTCTGGAGTGTTCTTGCCAATATTGGACGGGGAGGTGGAGAGAAGCAGCAGACTGGACTTAAATACAAAACTGTGGACTTCTGCAAAAAAGGGGACCTGCGAACTGAGGACAAGCATTTGACAGGGCCAGCAGATGTACCGGGGACTGGCTGCAGGAAAGGATGGGAGGGGGAGGGAATGGACACGGGTTTCCCCACTTTCCCATACTGTCCAGAGTGGAAGTTGGCACCCACTAGATGGGCATCATCATGAATAGTAGTTTGGAGAGGAGTCGGTTCCACTGGAAACAGACAAGATGTGAGCAGAGGCCGATGCCTTGCGTTTTGTTTTCCAGCCCTGGACTCCGGGGGCTGCAGATATAAATCTAGGTGCTGGAGTGACTCCCCCCGCCCCCAACGTTGGTAGTTCATCTTTACCTTTACCGAGTGAACAGTTTAGGCAGGGTGATTTACTTCTTTTCCTCCTCCCTGAAATCGAGAAGTGCTCTTTAGCACTTTTACCCTTTGAAAATATAAAAATCACTCAAGGGCGTTCATATTTTCAAAGGGCAGAAGCAACTTTAGCACAAGAGAGGAGTGCAAAAAGCTGACGGATCTTTTTTTTTTTTTAAAGTGATGTAATGAAAATAAGTATCAGACATACCCTCCAGGCCTGAGTGTGTGGATGCTAGGGAAAACATAGGCGAGGTGAGGAGGGGAGAAGGGAGTGAGGGATGCATACGCGGAGAATCAGAAGGCTTTATCTGATGCTAGGAATTGACTTGATTTTTTTTCCTTTTTAACTTACTGGAGAAGAAACAATCCTTATCATGTTCCCCCAGCCTAAGCTAAGACACAAGTAAGGGGTGTCTCTCAAGATTTTAATTGAGACAATGGTTGCTTCCTTCTTTGGCATTGATCTGCCAAATCTCTGACCCCGAGAATGCAGTCCGAAGCATCAGGATCTCGGCAGTGTTATTCCTGGGTGAGTTTTGCCTTTGGAGTGACAGGTGTAGTTATGTCTTCTCGGAAATACAGAGAGAACAGTTCACCTGTCAGGTGAGAAACAAATCACGGAGCTGCCAGCCAGGCCTATTATCTGCCCCTTGCACCGCACCTGCGCACAGCGGACACCTCCGGAGCGGTCCATCATCCGAAGGGGCCATATTTTACCCAATGAGGTGCTTACTACGAGCAGCTATAGAAATGATCGACTCACTCGGGCCTCGTTGGCAGTACTAGATGATGGCCCTCTGTGCGAGATGGGCTGTTTGCCTCCTCCCCAAAGCACCTACGAGAAAGACTTATCTGCAGGTGGGGTTTTACTTATTTATGTTTCTTTTTAAATATAAACGTGAACAATGGCATAGGGAGCTTGTGGCAGTCGTGATTCTTAAATGCCATTTCCCAGAAATGGTGTCCTCTTTTGCCTACTCCAGGGATTACAGCATTAATCACCAGGCTTAGGAATGTCCCCAGACCTTGTTCCAAGAAGGCACATGCAGGGCACTGCTGGTTGTTCCCAGAGGAGTTGGGCTGGGGTTTGATAGTAGACAATAAAGTCAATAAAGAACATACCTGGCTATTTCAGTGACTCAGTGGCATAATAATGACTCCCCCTTTCTCTCTCTCTCTCTTTTCCTTTGTGTAAGGTAGTGCACTGATCTGGTCCAGGACAGGGAACATTGTCTGAGTGGTAAACTTACACCCTTCCTCGCATTTACTACAGAGAAGTGATTAATTGTGGAACTACTAGAAGAGTTTATGATGAGCTTCAGATGGACATGCCCATCACAGGGCCACTTAAAATTCATGCACAGTAGCAACAGGGAAAGAATACCTGAGCCTCATAAATAAAGCAAACCTATCTTAATTTATTGCCAGTCCCTTCTCTACCCATTGAGCTATTCTGAACCCTGCACAATTGATGTTTCTTTCCTCCAGTTATTTCAGTAAAAGATGAAGTCTATTTTATGCCACACAAGCATACTAATAAACCAGTGTTTTGCTGCTTATAAAGGCAAACTGTCACCCGTTAAAATATGTAACTGTCATAGAAAGATAAAAAAGGATCATTTAATAATGATGAACAATGTGCATGTGGCATAAATAGAACCCTAAAAGTAAACAGCACTTTGTCATGTGAGAGCCAGCCAGAGCTATTCCTCAATGAAGGGCTCCCACTGCTCATCTTTGCACTCTTCCTCTGAAGGGAATTCCATCTTGGCTTACAGTGGTGTGTGTGTGTACGCATGTGTGTGTGTGCGTGTGCGTATGTGTATGTGTGTGTGTTCCACAGAGGCTCATTACTGGTTCACAATATGAACTGTTGCTCTTATTAGGGAGGGAAAAATTTTCAGACATATTTTCTTACCTGATGAGGATAATCCTAATTTTTCTATGTAACTGTTTTCTAAAGCAATATAATAGGGAGTGTTTAGAAATTCATTGTGCTGGTAGATTTGGGAAGGAGGTTGTTTTAATTAAGCTCTTCAGCTGTGTGTGTGTGTGTGTGTGTGTGTGTGTGTGTTGGAAACCAAATATATCTCCACAAAGAGTATATCTGATGCTGCAAAATAAGACCTGTACTAGCAAGAAATAATCATATTGTAGTTTCCTGGGTTTCTTGATCTCTTCTTATTAACTTACTAGAGGCGCGGTGCATGAATCCATGCACTAGTGGGGTCCCTCAGGCTGGCCTGGGGGATCTGGCTGAAATCAGCTTTCTGACAACCCTTGAGGGGTCCTGGATTGTGAGAGGGAGCAGGACAGGCCGAGGGACCCCACCACTGCATGATTGGGCCTGGGGAGGGAAATAGGAAGTTGACCAGCCAGGAAGGTACCGCAGGAGGGCTACAGGGCATGACTGGCCCATCTTGCTCAGTCCCAATCAGCTCAGTCCCAATTGGTCGGACTCCAGCAGCAAGCTAACCTACTGGTCAGAGCATCTGCCCCTGGTGGTCAGTGCATGTCATAGCTACTGCTTGACCAGTTGACTGTCTGCCTCCTGGTGGTCAGTGCACATCATTGTGAACGGTTGAGTGGCCTTAGCATATCATTAGCATATTACACTTTGGTTGGTTAAATGGCCACCTGGACATAGCATGGCCATCATATTAGGCTTTTATTATATAGGATTATATAGGATACTAAGGCCTGGTGCATGAAATTTGTGCACTTCGGGATTCCCTCAGTCTGGCCTGTGCCCTCTCACAGTCTGGGAGCCCTTGGAGGATGTTCGACTGATGGCTTAGGCCCGCTCCCCCCTGGGAGCGGTGCTCTCCTGTGGGAGCACACTGACCACCAGGGAGCAGCTCCTGCATTGAGTGTCTGCCCCCTGGTGGTCAGTTCACATCATAGTGACCAGTTGTTCTGCCATTCGGTCTGTTTGCATATTAGCCTTTTATTATATAAGATGACTAACACCTCCAAGGTTTCCTTCATGATATAAGGGGAAGAATAGGCAGTGGGACAAGCTTAAATTTGTGTAGCTGCAGACAAAATTTTAATGGTCATTTGGGGCCTCTTTGGTTTGATGCAAATAATAGGAGATTATAATGAAACTTTTTAAAAATAAATACTTCATTTGTAGCATGTTAAACTTCAGGGAATTAGAAACCTGGATAGTTACCACAATGAAAGCTTCTTCTCTTCTAGGGTCATTTCCTCCTTCTGTTTTCAGTGAGCATGTATTTACATTGACCAATGTCCTGGAAATGACAAATTATGGCCAATGGAGTCAGTATTGAATGTTTTAAAGATTGTGTGGGTATTTTCCCAGTAGACCACCCTGGTTTCTGAAACATTTGGGCTTTTATATTAGGTTTCATTTGACACAATTTAAAAGCTTACTTAGCAGTGGAAAGAGGCATACCAGCTTTACAAAATTCTTTCTAAGCATAGTTAAATTTAAGGCATTGTATTCTATAGGAAATGAATTTCCACCCAAATAAGAGGAGCTAAGATTGTATTGAAAGCATTAAGAAGGGCTTCATTGGAAAAACATAGTAAGCTAGTTTCTGGGACTGAGAATCACAGCTGCTTGTGTCCCAGTTCCAGCCCAGAATGTCCCTCTCACAGCGAAGATTCTTGATCTGGAAATTTCATTTCTCAGCAAAATGCTTACAATCATTGTGTTGTTTGTCAAAGTGATTTATAGACATTGAAAAACAATCACTTTATAAATTCAAGATGGAATCCTGTAATATTAGGTACTAGAGCAAGATTTGGCTGCCTTCCTATATCCCCTAGTAATTCATTTTCAGTACCAGAAATCTATTTCTAAAGCCCTCATTTTTATTATTCCCTCAAATCGACAGCCGTTCTCTGTTGCCTTTAAGATGAAGTACCAGCTGCTTGCTAATGTGATTTGACCTCTCTCTACTCTTTCATTCCTCACCACAGTCCACCATGTGCCTTACACTCCAGCCACAGAAATGCATCATGAGCTTCCCACAGCTCTGCACCTTTGCAGATGCTTCTGTCCAAGGCACAGACTTGCCTGATGTGCCACCAGGCTGATGAACTACTCCTTAGCCTTCTAAGCCCATTTCAAAGGTGTGTTCCAGGGGAAATTCTTTTGTTAAGTCCACTGAGTAGAATAAATCATTCCTCTCTGAAACCAGTGTTTCAAAGGTGGCACTTGTATTAATTTGCAACTCATGGATTGCCTATTTCTGTAATTGTGTACTAAACTTTAAGAGATTGAGTTTTATTTATCAGTATGTAGCACATTATAGACACTTAATAAATTAATATTTTAAAATTAATAATGGACTTTTTCATTCAACATAGTGGTGCTGAAATGTCACATCTGTGGCTTTGTATTAAAAAACATTAATGACTTTATGCTTCAGAAGTGCATTTGAATAATAAGCCTTGATAGTGGTAGAGTAGATTTAAGAATACAAACCACACAAATCAACTCACCTTAGGGTTGAGAATTAGGTGGTTGATTTTTTTTTTTTTTTTTAGTTCCTCACATCCTCCTGGATCGTCCTCATTTGACCACTGATGTACCTGTGGCTGTCAGCAATTTCTAGTTTAAAACTTTCTTATTTGACAAATGGGAGTAAATATTATTCTTTCCTACTGTACTGGATGCAAACCCCAATGGTATTAATTTGCCACAGGCTTATCTGAAAATAATGTCCATGTGTTTTTATTTATTTTTTTGCTTTTTCTCATGACTAACTTTAATAATAACAATAATAAGCCTAACAAGCTGTCTTACTTAATTAGTTATTATGACAAATTAACAAACTGTGTATAATTATTGCATAGTAGTGGCTGGTGTGGTTTGGTATATTCTTCATATTAAAAGTAAAACATTGTACCTGTCCACTCTTCAATGGTAAGATCAGAGACAGAGCTCACTGTTCATTTATATATTTATGAACCTCTTAGCTTTGTACAAATCTCCAGCAGACACCTGCCTCATGGCCATTTAAAACAGTGGCTCCTAACATGCAGTAAATTTATAGGCAGCCATTGCTTACAGTTGCCAATTTGTGGCACTGTACTTGAGACTACAATTAAAAAATTTTCTATCTCTTAACATTGGAATGCGCCTCTAAGATACATTTTAGATATATTACTCTATTACTGGGAATGGCGGGATGGCCTTCTGCCATTCCTCATCAGCAGAACACATGTGTTTGACCTTGCTTTGTTTTTTAATTAATATATATATAATGTATATATGTATATATATGCATATAATGCATACATATATATGAACTTATATGCATATATGTATAACACATGGACACAGACAATAGAGTTGTGAAGGCCTGGGGCAGGGGCGGAGGTAGACTAGATGGAGTCAATGAGAGAAAAAAGGAGATATATGTAATACCTTCAACAATAAAGGTTAAAAATATATATCCTATGTAATCCTATATCATAAAAGCCTAATAGTCTAAGATTCAGGTCATCTGGTCATCCATTCAACCAATCAAAGTATAGTATGCTAATGCTATGCTAAAGCTGCTCAACTGCTCACTATGATGTGCACTTATCACCAGGGGGCAGACAATCCACTGGTCAACCAGTCACTATGACATGCACTGACCACCAGGGGGCAGATGCTCTGATTGGTAGGTTAGCTTGCTGCTGGGGTCCGGCTAATCAGGACTCGGTAAGAGGGCTGGATACACCCTAGAACCCTCCTGTGGTCCCTCCCCGGCTGGCCAACCTCCTGCGTCCCTCCCCAGCCCCGATGGTGCACCAGTGGGGTCTCTTGTCCTGGCCTGTGCCCTCTCACAATCCGGGACCCCTTGGGGAATGTCGGAGAGCTGATTTCGGCTCGAACCCACAGGCCAGGCCAAGGGACCCCACTAGTGCAGGAATTTGTGCACTGGGCCTCTAATATATATTCACAATAAACACAACTGACCTTTTAAGGGACATTAATGAATTCTGACTTGCACTTCTATTTCAGGAAAGAAACCATCCTTAAAGAGAGTGTGAAAACAGGATTTCAAAGATTCTTTCATTCAACATATGACTGTATTCAGCATCTATAATTGACTAGTCTTTGCTATAGGCACTGGGATAACATGGACAAGTGTCTCCCTTCATAATGAGGGCCTTCCCTTTGAATGCATATGTTTAAAATAAGTTATAAGTCTAAGAATAGCGTTGTAGATGTTTTTGTGTAACAGTACTGTGCGTAACAATACTGCGGCGAGCACAATAAGAATAAGGATGGAAGCTCTTTCAGCTGCACGTGCAGTGTATTCTTGGTAGATGTAACACTTGGTCAATCTGCCCAACCCTGCAATGAAACTCCAGAACGCACAGCAGCGATGGCATGGAGTTAATACTATGCTGTTTTTGAAATTGTTGGATTTTCAGAAGGAAAGTGAGTTTGAATTACTTAGTGTTTATGTAGCCCAAAACAAAACTTAAAAAAAAAAGTTTAAAATGTAAATATTATATAAAGTACAACTTCAGTGGTCTACCTGGAGAATATAATGTTTACTTCAATTTCTAAACATTTAATTTTAATGTTTAAAATTAAATGTCATAGATCAGGGATGCAGGCCACAAGCAGGACGTTGATTATGGAGCGCACCGGGAATCAGCTCTGGGGGACATGCTGGGAGCAGGACTGGGCGAGGGAGACATTGAAAGGCAGCCCACCTGCATCAGAGGCCCAAGATGATGCCACTGTAGCTATGAAAATAGAATGGCCCTTGAGAGTGGTTCCAAATTGAGGCACGTGCTTATGACTTTAAAAAGACCCATTGTTTTATTTTCCACCCCCAGCAGTCACCACCCCGGGCTTCCATGGGGAGGTGGGTGTTACTTTGAGTGAGAAATTAGCCCAGGGCTGGTGTCCAAACTGTACACCTGCATGCCTCCTAGCTCCCTGGTGGATGCACAGGGCCTCTGAAGGAAGTATTAGCTCAAGGTAGTTCAGTTTCCTCATGTGATTGATATTTTCCTTTCACAGCCAGATTTTCAGTAGGAGAAAAAGCAAGTACCATGTGAAAATCAATTGAAAACAGAAAATGAGGGTGGTAGTATCTCATCTTCCAAGGCTTTAAGATTGTAGTGCCCCGTGTGAGCTAAGTGGTTAAGACTTGAACACTTAATTAGTTGTTTGCCCTACTTATACATGGTAGGTTAGGTGTATCTTTTTAATTTAAAGAGTGCATGCAAGGCTCCAAGAAGTGACCAAGTTTGAGGAACTCTGGCTTAGAGGGATTGTTGAAAGACAGGTGCTCAGCTGAAAGCTGTCAGTCAGCAAGGCTCCCAGCAGCTGGGGGGCATGCGCACTTGTCCTGGAGATGGATCTGGATGCAGACGTGGACCCTGAGGAAGAAGATGCCTGACCAGAAGGGCTCTTGGTGCCTTAAAGGGCTCACATTTCAAAAAACAGAGCCTAGCAGCCATTTCTTTTTTGTTGGCAAAATGACTTAGTATATTGTTAAAAGTGTTTTAAATGTATCAATTGTCAAGTTCTCTTTTTAAATTAAAATACAATTAAATGGGAAAATAAATCTGTAGTCCTTTGTCACTATTGTCCCTCATTTTGCTTTCTGCATTTCCACCAAAGTTCTCTTTCTTTGTTTCCTGGTTTTGCTCCCACTCCTTTTTTTCAAAGAACCTTGGGTAGAAGTAATCTAATATTTTGGAATAAAAGTTCAAAACGTAAGTGACCATCTGTTACAAATGAATTAGTGTTTCCTAATTTCAGACCAAGTGTATTGGAAAGAAGTTTCATAAATACAAATTAACCTCATGACAAATCCATGTGGCAGATCATGTCTTTCGTATAAAAGAATGTGACCTGCTTTTCTTTTCTCCAGAGCAATATAATTGAAAATGGTTATCTGTTCAGAGGTGTAGAAGGGTAGAAGGGGAGTAAATAGTGTTGGATGGATACTGGACTTGGGGTGCTGAACACATGATACCATGTACGGATGATGTGCTGTAGAACTGGGCACTTGAAACCTGTAAAATTTTGTTAACCAGTGTCAATATAAAGCAAAAACAAAACAAAAATAGAAAATCAGTAACTGTTTTCTTAGATATGTTTCTTTTTATTTTATTTTTTACATTTTAGCTCTGTGAAGTGATGGTTATTTAGTTTTCATTACTTTTGGAGTCCTTGTGCTATTTTGACAAGAAACATGAACTTTGAGAGCTAATGTCTTTTTCACCAATTACTGTCTCTGAGATCTTGAGAAAATCACTGTGCCACAGTTCCTCATCTGTAAAATGGGCATCATGAGACTTAAAACTATATGTAAAAATTTGATTTGTCTCTAACTGCAGTTGTGTTTGTATGCCTTATGTTTTATATATCTATACCTATCAGTCTATTTAATTCTAAATAGTTTGCATTTGTGGTTTTGAATTTTTTTATAGCACCAAGTCCTTTTGTAAATGAAGTAGTTTAAAATTTATAAGGGATTATGGAGAAGTGTATGGCCAAATAAATAATATTTGTGTGAATTCTGATTATATTTTTAGAAGGTGAGGTAAATAGAGATATAATGAGATTTTCTTTGTTGTTTAACATAGGATCATTTTTTTTGGCAATGATTTATGGGGATTTAAAATAGAATGCTTATTTTTAAAACATTTTATTTGCAGGCTATACAGGGTTTAATATATATCTATTTAATCACCCTCTCAATAAAGTTTTCAAAATCTCTGAGTACGTTGTCAGTATTAGGGGTTATAGTGGTTTGTACCACAACAACATGGTGATGATGGCAGTAAGTTTGCCCTCTGAGTGTTGAATGTCTATGTGTAATAGATCAAATGTGAGATACATGGAAGGCATTTTTGTTTGCTTATTTTTTCTGGGTGGGGGGAGGTAAGGATTGTTTTTGGGCCAGCAATATTAAGAGGAACCTGCCTGGTTATATTAGCATAGCTGATAAATAACCCCTCAGCTCGTCCACAGACACGTGATGCTAAAGATCCCCACATGATCTGGCAGTGCAAGCGTTTGCCAAGTCAGGGCGAGCCTTTGCTGGTGGATTCAAACATTTCAAGCCATTGGTATGGCTGTATCCGGCTACTTTATGCTGGTGTTGTGGAAGTTCTGATGTATCCATCTTTCCACTTTTTCAATTCCATGCTCACTAAGAGTCTTCGGAGTTATGGTATCATTTTTCACGTAGATTTGTGTACAAGAAGTGTGGTGAATTTTGCATGATACAGTGCTATCGACAGTTACCTGTCACTTCAACATTGCGTCTGGCCAGTGTGGCTCAGTTGGCTGAGTGTCATCCGGTGTACCCAACGGTCACTGGTTTGATTCCAGTTAGGGCACATGCCCAGATTGGAGGCTCGATCCCAGGTAGTGGATGTTGGGAGGCAGCTGAATAATGTTTCTCTCTCACATCAATGTCTCACTCCCGTACTCTCTCTCTAGAAAAAACAATAAACATATATTTCCACAAAAGGACTTTTAAAAAATAAATAAATTAGCGTTGCAACTATTAGTCTATCTATTGGCAGGAATATATTTTTAAGTTAGTGTTTCACTGACCGGTAAATGGGTTGCATGTTTTCAGAGCATTTTCTCACTTAAGGAGAGGTTTCAATTATTTTTTCCTTTGATAATGCTTTTTTTTTTTCTATCTACACTGGCATCTGTTTGATGTTCCTGTAATTCAGACTGTCCATCCTTTGCCTGCCTTCATTGTCAGTTTGCTTTTCTTTTTTAATCTTTATCTCTTTATCTTTCTTTTTGAGTCTTGGAAAAGCTTCTTTTCTCAAGCTTTTTATTTTACTGATTTGATGTTTTTTCACACTCCTGACTGCTCCTCTCTGCTCTTATTGTGGACTGTAATTATGTAGGCAGGGCTTTTCATCCCCCGCCCCCTCCACGTTCTTGACTGCTTCTTTTCAGAGATGCAGTGACCCTTTGAGTTTTACTAAAAGAAAAATTTTACAATAAATTCTCCTATATCTTGTCATAGTGATTTTTCTTAGCAAGAGAATCATTTTGTTTCTTCAAAATGTTGCTTATGTATGAAAAACTTCTCTATGCTTCTCAAAGGTTGGCAATTGCAATGCGCTCTTTCAGAGATGGTAGGGGATACTGTTTACATTTGTTAGTCATTAATGAGAGGAGAAGGGAAAATTTCAGAGATTCAGCAGCTTGGGCAGGAGCGACCAGAACCAAAAGGAACATTGCGGGCGGCTTGCCCTGTTTGTCAGTTTCTTCCTATTGACTGTGGTTTTCAGGACATAGTTGGACTCTGGCCTCATCCTTCACCTGGTTTGGATCTTCTAATTCACAGCCAGGCAAGGCTATGCTCCGTTCTTCATGCTCATGGGAAGCCAGGTTTAATCTAGCACAATTCTGATGTGAGATCTCTGCTCAGAGTGCCCTCCAGCCCCTCCTATCCCACAGATATACCAGGAAAGTCACACATGTCTCACCACACACCCACACTCACCACCAGCCCCACTGCTGCTGCCTAATGGGCGTTAGCAAACTTAATTTCCTGGGATCATTTCTACAATCTTCCCAGGTATATACTTCCTTCACATTAAGATGTCTCCATCAGGCCGTGCTTTCCTTAATTTGATTCTATCTGCATTATACCTAGCAAAAAGTCCTTAAAGTATGGTGTGAATAATATAGGGTGTCTCCAAAAATGTATACACACTTTGGTCAATTATTAATTCCAATGGGTTAAGTCTGAAAAGGAAGAAACATCAATTGAGCTGTCAGCTGTTAAAGCGTGTATACATTTTTTGGGGACACCCTGTAAAAGCAGATTATTTCTAATTTTAAAATAACTAGTTGTCAGTCATTTCAGTGGGTATCTGAATTAGGAAATGGAGTTTCATGTGTTCAAGTCTGTGAAGTAGTACCTAGAGAACTATCTTTTAAAAACAACCCACTAATTGTTAAGTTTTGTGAAGTATGGTAAATCCCCGTTATTATCACCAGTAGTGAATGATTATCCATCCTAAGAAAGATGCAGGATTTGTAGCCTTGACGAAGTTCAATTTCTGCACTACCCCAGGCTCCCTGCTATGAACCCCAGCCCAGGAAACTAAGTAGAGCTCTAACAAAATCTTGCCCTACTCAGGTACACTGTGGAAATCAGGTTGTATATTCTGAATCTAACGATGCTGTGTTGACTCAATGCCTGTGTGCTCAGTTGTTTTGTCAATAGTGACTGGCGCTTACACCGCTGAGTTAAGGCATCATTAATATGCTGGGTGTTTATGAAAAAGGAAGGTAAATAAATAAACAAAAGAAATAGTTGAAGCTTCACTCAGTCGTCCACCTTTAACTTGGTGTGTTTGTCTTTTCAGTGGGCAGAGATGATGTGGGAATAAGAAGCTATATAATGCTGAACTTGTACTCAAGAACACAAACATAATATAAATTTTATGTGGGTAGCAAATTGCTCCCAGGCTGACCGACCCTTTGCAATGAATAGAAACATTGTCAGCATTGTGTTTTTGTTGTAGGTCACACTGGTGATTAATGAACACATCCCAAATGTAAAATAAGGAGGAATTAGTCCTCCACGGCCAGTTAATAAACAGGTCTGCTTACCAGAGTAAGCCTCAGGGATGATGGTGACTCTTCCACCTTCATCTCCCTTACCTCCAAGCACTTACATAAATGCTCTGAAGTGACCTTGCTTTGCTTCAGAAAGACATTGGGGTGGAGAGCTACTCAGGCTATACTTGCTGTTGGCTTTCCCATGAGGAAAACATCCCCAGCTTTCCATTACCCAAGAGAAAATTTGAGCCAAAACAGAAACAGAAGTTAGAATTTATACACGTGGCCTTTTATGATCAAGAAGAATTCAGGTTTCTGGGTACAGTTATGCTGGAAATCGAGCATCATGTTTTCAATCATGTAGTTACTATGTATATAGTTACTATGTATGAGGAAATGCTACCTTTATGAATAATTAAAATTTATAAATGATCTCTAATTACTCCACAAAATGCCTGTGATAGACGATCTTTTTGAAAAGATAGTAGTGAGGTCTTGGTATTTATGATTCAACTAGAGGCCCGTTGCACGAAAATTCGTGCACTTGAGGCGGGGGGGGGGGGGTCCCTCAGCCCAGCCTGTATCCTCTTGCAGTTTGGGACCCCTCAGGGAATGTCCACCTGCCTGCTCAGACTTGCTTCCTGGCCTAAGCTGTCAGTCAGACATCCCTCTGGCAGCCCGTGAGCCCTGCCATCACCACTGCTGTGCTTGCAGCTGTCAGCCTGGCTTGTGTCTGAGTGGAGCTCCCCCTGTGGAAGTACACTGACCACCAGGGGACAGCTCCTGTGTTGAGTGTCTGCCTTTTGGTGGTCAGTGTATTTCACAGCAACTGGTTGTTCTACTCATTCCGCTGTTAGGGTCAATTTGCATATTATCCTTTTATTATATAGGATACTTAGTGAGAGAATCCATTGTGTCCTGTATCAGATCCAGAGTTGACCTTCCTACATCTGCATTGATATGTGAAATTCTGAGTCTGTTGAAGTGGGGGTTGGGGGAGTGTTGTTCATATGAGGACACTGGGCTGACTCACCTGGAACACATCCTCTGTTTGGTGACTCTCTTTATCTGCTGTCAACCAGAATGGAGATCATACTGGCTTGGCAATATTTGCAATGCTCCTCAGCACTTGTAACAAATTATATCTTTAGAAATCTGCAAATTCTAATTTAGTACCACTCCTACTTTTCATTCTCATTGCCACCTAGTTTCCTCCAGATTACAAGCCTGCATTTTTTAATACATCGACTTTTATCCCGGGTGCCTTCCCCCATCCATCCATTCTGTCCTCCATCATCAGATTAATCTCCCTTATGCTCCAGCCAGATATTGTCTCTCCCTTCTCAGGTCCCCTCTCTGCTTCTTTATTGCCTAACAAAGTTACAAAATGATATGTATTTAAAGCATATGTGTGCCTGTCTGCCAGCTCATTATATGTCTGAGCTTGATTCTTTCTACTGTCAGTCCAACCACAAAGTCTTCTCTCTCTGCTCCCTTTGCCTGAACTCACTCAGCTCCTCACTCGCTCACCAGGCCTTCACTGTGCCTCAGATCTCTGTTCTGTGATCACATTTATGTGTATCTTCTCCCTGTGGGCAAACTTCTCTGTAAGTTGAAATCCTTTTTTTCCCAAATATGCTTTCTAAGTCCTCGCCCTGCTGAAAATTTACCTGTTTCCTGGCAATGCTGGGCTTCCTCATTTCCTCTTTGCTCTCACTGCCCTCATTCAAAGAAGAGGAGACATTTTCATGGCCATCTCCTAGCTGAGTGGGGTACAGTAAGTACAGCATTTATCAAAGGTCACCTCTTGGTCACTGCATACGAATGATTCTTTCACTAAATGTGTAATTACAACTCTTTCCCTCTAGTATTTTTTTCCAAAGTTCTTGTCATTTTGAAACTCTAATGTTGCTATTCTACCGCCCTGAAGATACTCTTACTGGCTACCTAAAAGGTTCTTGTAGAATGTTCCTCTGTCAACATGCCTTAGAGCTGAGGTTTAGGATAGCCTCGCTCCACTGTTCCCATGACCTGCACCTTCAGTATCACAGGAAATACATCTTGCAGTGCCTTTGATGCTTCTTGGTGTATATCATTCTCTCTAGCCACTTCCCTCATTTTGTTTGGGGAATAGTGTTATGAAAATATTCTAAATCAAGGTATCCATCTCACTTTTACATTCTCTGTATTGTGAATTACTTTTATGTCATTTTTGGAGTATCTACTTTTAATGACCTCTCCCTTCACATGAACTCAGTTATTGTTTTTGGTACTAAAATATTGTTATATTCCATCATTTAGTATCCACTTAAGCAGGATTCTATAGAGCAGTTCTAAATCTTCAAAGGCTCAGAGCAACTGGCAGAGGCAGGAATTTGGTCTGAAAGCACTTTGCTTCTCTTAAAATATAAGTGTGTGTGTGTGGAAACCCGGTCAGAGTTGGCTTCCTTTTTAATATCTTATGAAACAGTGGCCACTCTGTGAATATTCCTGTCTCTGTTACCACATATCTGAGGCCACAAGACAGCATTATCTGGCCTCCCTGGCTGCTAGCCCTTTTGACCAACTTCACTCCATTTTTTCTTTTCTTTACACCTGTTAACTGCTAAAATTTAGTTGCAAATTATATAAATGTAGCAAAGTAGCCTCCTGTCCTTATAGAGGGAACAACAAACCGAACTTACATTATAAACTATATTTACCATTTTTAACCACTTCCATAAATGGATTATTGGAATTTTTTGTCACATATGAGGTCTCCTCAGCAAAGAAGGAGGGGTTGTCAAGGAGAAGGGATTTCTAAAATCAAGGAAAACATATTCTTGGGAGAGGATTTAAAAAAGTATTTGTTTGTTTTCTGTACTGAACTTTACGTTTCTATTCAAACAGGTTAGATATCACAAAAAATTTTCTTCTTGGTGTTCCATCCTGGAGCAACACATTTATCAACTAGCATAAAATCAACTACTTGAAATAATACTAATGGAACTTTATACATTTTTGATTGTGGATATTTATTTTTAAAATTCAGAGTGAACCACCTTCTAAGAAATTGAATACTCTGTTTTATTGCCAAGTCTTTTACTATATGAAAACATCAATATTTTTTTTAATCTAAATCGGTGGTTCTCAACCTTCTGGCCCTTTAAATACAGTTACTCATGTTGTGACCCAACCATAACATTATTTTTGTTGCTACTTCATAACTGTAATGTTGCTACTGTTATGAATCATAATGTAAATATCTGATATGCAGGTGGTCTTAGGCGAACCCTATGAAAGGGTCTTTCTACCACCAAAGGGGTCATGACCCACAGGTTGAGAACCGCTGATCTAAATACACTTTCAATCTTGACAAACACTTTCAATATTTCATGAACTCCCAGGTTGGCTAAAACCAATACTATCAGTTTACATCTGGTCTATAGTTTGGACATTATTCGTTTGACGACTTAATGCTCTTGGGAGATTATTTTGGGAAGGATTCACTTTTGAGATTATCACTGGTAGAGAAATAAGAAAATGTTTTTCACGAGGAAAAGGAATAGCCTGCAGGTAAGCAAAGATTGAGTAAGATAGAGTGCATAAAATCAATTTGGGAATTTCTTTTAAATAAAAAAACAATTTACAAACAAAATTGAATTTCTAAGTATGAGTTCAAAATATTTTTGTAACCTTGGACAGTGTTGTTTAGTGGTAGAGTGTTGGCCTGCACACCAAAGTGTCTTGGGTTTGATTCTCAGTCAAGGGTGTCTGGGTTGCATGTTCTTTCCCAGGCCCTGGTTGGGGCACCTGCTGGAGGCAACCAATCAATGTGTCTCTCCCACATTGATGTTTCTCTACTCCTCCCCCCTTCCACTGTCTCTAAAAGTCAATGGGAAAATATCCTCAGGTGAGGATTAACAAAACAAACAAATGGAAAGCATTTTGTAAAAATACTTATGAAGATAGTTTTAATGTAACACATCAAATCACAACTTCCTTGTCATGTATCTTTTAGTTTGAGAAAATTTTCTCATGCAATTTTTTTCTTTTTTAATAGAGTATTATCTGTTGAGATCTCTTTGAAGCCCTTCATCCCCTATATGAAGGTGGGATCCCTCAGCCTGGTCTGGGCCCTCTTTCAATCTGGGACCCTTTGGGGGATGTTGGAGAACAACTTTTGGCCCAATCTATGTAGGCCAAATGGTGGAACCCCACTGGTGCACGAATCCATGCACCAAACCTCTAGTTGTACATATAAAACAGGTACAGACTCACAGAGGGTATGAATGGCTTTTATTAAACATAGGAAGTATTTTGTAACATACAGGTTACAAAATATTCTTTTAACTAATTAAAAAAATTTCCCTATTTTGGGTGAGATTTTCTTTGCATAAGAATGGCAAAAAAATCACATTCTTTGCCACCCCTAGCACGGGCAATCTAAACTGAAGTTTAATGCAATGAGTTGGAGATATATTCCCTCCTGACAATTTCACTTATTTGTCTCAGTTGTCACTGGTAAATAAACCACATCTACTTTTGATTTAACAACAGAAAAATTATTTTAAAAAATTATTTGTATTTTCTGTAAGTAAAACATTTCTTCCTCTCTATTATCCTATCTAATAAAAGAGTAACATGCAAATTAGGCATCACTCCGTGACAAAGATGGCCTCTACCATAGCCACAAGATGGCCGCCCCTATGGACACAAGATGGAGGTGCCTATAGTCACATCCTGTCTAATAAAAGAATAATATGCAAATTAGGCATTAGTCTGTGACAAACATGGCTTCCACCATAGCCACAAGATGGCGCCCATGGCCACAAGATGGCTGCCACCATAGCCACAAGATGGCAGTGCTCATAGCCACATCCTGTCTAATAAAAGAGTAATATGCAAATTAGGCTTCACTCTGGGACAACAATGGCTGCCCCCATGGCCACAAGATGGCGGCACCCAGTCCAGCTCAGCCCCGCCACTGAAGTGGTCAGGCCTGTTAGCCAGGCAGGTGGCGGGGGAGGCGGGGTCCTGAGGGGCAGAACAAGTGATCAGAGGGGAATGGGAGTCCCCTGGCCAGGCCAGAGGCCTTCACCAGAGGCGTCAGACATGGGCAAGGGCAGAGCCAGTGATCGGAGGGGTATTGGGGTGCCCTACTCAGGCATAAGGCCTGGGCCAGAGGCCTCAGGCCTGGGCAGGGCCAAGGCCGGAGATCACAGGGGCCTGGGCACCAGTGAAGCCAGCAATGGCAGGGGGAAGGATCAGAGCTGGCAATCGCAGAGGCCTGGGCTCTGTGAAGCCAGTGATTGGAAGGGCTTGGGGATCTTCTGCCCAGGCCTGTATCCTTGGCCAGAGCTTACAGGCCTGGGCAGGGATGGAACTGGTGATCGGAGTGAACTACAGAGGAAACACCTTTTCTTACTGCTCATTGGCTAAGCTCCCTGTATGCCACTGGTAATATTCTTAGTAACTTGGATAATAAGAATTCAAAATGGTGATCTAGGGTTTTCACACCACGCTCCTGGAGAGAAAAAAAAAATGAAGGTACACTGCTGGAGGGCTAAGAAATGTCATATCCTGCCATAGCTGGTTTGGCTTAGTGAATAATGCCTCAGCCTGCCGACTTCAGGGTCTGGGTTCAATTCTGACCAAGGGCATGTACCTAGGTTGCAGGCTCCGCCCTGGCCAGGGACCAGGTCAGGGTATATGCAGGAGGAAACCAATCAGAGTTTTTCTCTCACTTTGATGTTTCTCTCTGTTTTTCCCTTCTCTTCCACATTCTCTAAAAACATTAATGGAAACATATCCTCAGGTGAGGATAAAAAAGAAAGAAAGAAATGTCATATCCTACACATCTTGAAAATGCCTAAAGAAAGTTGTCATTTTTTCATGGTGAAGGGAGTGGAGTCTGTGTTAATGAAAACACCTTGGTGGCTATGGTGCCTGGCAGTGGCTGCAGCAGCGGGGTGATGGGGCTGGTGGCTTCCCCTGATTAGCCTGGTCGCTTCCCACAAAGGGAGGTCAGATTGTGGCTTAGGCTCACTCCCCAAGGGAAGCAGGGAGCAGGCCTAAGCTGTCAGTAGGACATTCCCTGAGGGCTCCCAATATGTAAGAGGTGGCAGGCTGGGCTGAAGGACCCACCCAGTGCACAAATTTTGTGCACTGGGCCCTTAGTTTACTCTATAATACAGTTATTTTAATTGGTTTTCCTACTTTGACCTGGAGTGCACTTTTTCTTTTTATACTTTTCTGACCAGTGATTTTTAACGTAGTGTCATCTACTTGGCTTTGAGATAGTTACCAACATTGGCTAAATGGTGGCACTTGTGTTTCTGGTGCTTTATGAAGATTATACTGTCATTCAATATTACTAATTGTATAATCAAAACTTTCACATTGTCCACAAATCCAAAATGGTAGCTAGATGTATCTGAAACTATTAGACAATGTTGGTAGCCTCATTGTCAGGTTCATGGATAAGGAAATAGCCTGTGGATTTCCCTAGCCCATTTTCTACACAATGAGACCAAGTTATCTTCATTGAACAGTATCCCCTGGGCCTCCCTAGGATAATTATGACATTCATTCTAAGACATTCTGTATCATGGAGAAGCGAACCATTATCCTGTATGTTCACTCGTAATTTTGTTTAGAAGTAGTAACTTATTTCAGATGAAGATCCGCATAAGTGTGATTCCTAGAATTCTACGAATCTGTAAAAATATTTAAATGTTTCCCATAGGAGATTGATAGATGAACTTTACTGACTCTCTGTGTAGCATTTACTCTCACTCTTTATATGAGGTAAAGGGGAAAAAATTAAATTAATTGGTCCATTACATTTTTATTCAGGAATCTGGAGTAAACAATTTGTTCTTTTGATCCAGAGTGCAGAATTAGAAAGAAAATCACTGTTATACTTATCAAGTTAAACTTCTTATTGAGGAAACCTTCCCTGGTAAGGCCAGTGAAAGGTGTTTTACCTGGAGAAAAGTGGCCTTCCCCCCAGAGGGTCCGGGAATTCACAGATCTATCCCCTCATCCATGAACCCAGCAAAGAGTCTGTCAGTATTATCCAACAGTTTCACGCCTGTCTACCTACAGTTCAGAGTTTGTAGACCACAGAAGTGAGGTCTTATGATTATACAGTTAGTAACTTTGCTATGATACTTTAAATTTCAAAAAATATTAGAAACAGAAATGTAGGGTGTCTCAAAAATTGTATACACATTTTAACAGCTAATAGCTGTTAAATGAAAATGAAATGTATTTTAATAATCACTCTCTTTATAATTATTCAAAAGGTGTGTATACAATTTTGGGATGACGCTATATTAGAAATGTAAGTTAAAATTTAGCGTGCCATTTTTAAGGGAAAAAATTCAAAATGATAACTATTCATAGGACTCCAAAGTTTTAAATAAAGATAAGAAAGCTGTTTGGGAGCTATGAATTACTGTAGCCTTCTGTTAAATCTTTCTTGACAACTGTTAAAAGGCATTATCATCAGAAATAAGGCTGTATTTTATTGTCTGTCAAACATAGCAAACATATAGGACTTGGAAAAAGTGTGACTAGAAAGTGTGTCAAAGTAAGTGGAAGGAATAACCAAACATCAGCTACTTTTGGCTACTGTTGTGGAAAGGCTGTAGAATGAAACTCCCAAACTAATGCCAGTCCCCTAAGAAAATGAGCTCTTCAGAATTATCATTCATAAACTGGGAGAAAATAGAGTGACGGGATTTAAAACCTCTTCCTGATTGTTGTACGAGTCAACCAACTATTACAAAAATAAAAACCACAGAGGAAATGTCTGCATGAGTTCATGCAACATCCTTGGTAGTCTGAAGATCATTTGTGGCCATAATCTACCATGTCCAGATGCCTCTGGAGATGCTTGTGGAGTAGCACGCTGGCTTTCGCAGTCAAAACAACATTGAGCTGGGAAATGGAGTAGTTTTTTTCTGCATCCAGCCTTATCTGCCCATGAGGTTGTTTCTTAGGTACTTGGGTTACTTTTTAAAAAAAATATTTTTATTGATTTTAGAGAGGAAGGGAGAGTGAGAGAGAGGTAGAAACATCAGTGATGAGAGAGAATCATTGATCTGCTGCCTCTTACAGTCCTCTTACCAGGAAATACAGCCTGCAACCCAGCCATGTGCCCTGACTGGGAATTGAACTATGACCTCCTAGTTTATAGGTCAAGATTTACCCAAGAGCCACACAAGCCAGGCTGGGTCATTTCTTAAATGAGGTGAGTGATGGATTGTATGACCTTGAAGACCATTCCTCCTCTGATGTATCTTCATTTTAAATTTAGTTTTACCCATTCCATGCTTCAATTTCTGCCACTTGTGTTGCTGAATTTCAGCTAACCTGATACAGATGTAGCTCAGAGTGATACCTTTGCTGTAATGATGAAGTTCAGTTTGAAGTCTAACTGGTTACTCCTATTATACTAAATTGTATACTTAAGTATTATAATGTTTGTATATATTTATATTAAATTATAGCTATATATGAGTAATATAAATATATGCTCTCTTTTGTGTGTGTATGAATACACACACACATACACACAGAGTAAATACACAATTAGACTTCAAATTGAACCTCCATGTTATAACAAATGTGCCTCTTTGATTTGTAACATCTGTATCTGGTCAGGTGAAGCTCAGCAACTCAAGAGGTATATATTTAATATATTATAATCTTGTAAATATATATGGTATTATATAAATATTATAATTATGTTATTAAGTATGTTATGTAATATGTAATATATAGTAATATACAAATATAAGATAATACATATTATTCTATATAATAAAAGGGTAATATGCAAATTGATCCTAACAGCTGAACCACTGGGAATGACTGCTCGCTTTGACACACACTGACCACCAAGGGGCAGATGCTCAATGCAGGAGCTGACCCTGGTGGTCAGTGTGCTCCCACAGGCTAATGGCTGCCAGTACAGCGGTGGTGGTGAGAACCTTTCCTGCCTCCTGAGCAGCACTAAGGATGTCTGACTGCAGCTTAGGCCTGCTCCCCGCTGGCAAGTGAACATCCCCCAAGGGCTTCCGGGTTGCCAGAGGCATGTCTGACTGCCAGCTTAGGCCAATACCCTGGGGAATGGGCCTACGCCAGCAGGTAGACATCCCCTGAGGGGTCCCAGACTACGTGAGGGTACAGGACGGGCTGAGGGACCCCCCCTGAGTGCACAAATTTTTGTGCACTGGGCCTTTATTATGTAATAATCAACTTTATTTTTATGTACAAACTACAGGTCTAGTGCACAAAAATTTGTGGGGGGGGGGGTCTCCTCAGCCTGGCCTGGGACCCGTCGGGGGATGTCCACCTGATGACGTACCTAGCCAGCCTGGGTGAGGCTGCGCAAAGCTCCTTCAGGGTTCAGGTCCCTACTGGGGTGCCTGGCCAGCCTGGATGAGGGCAGAGGGCCGTTTCAGGCTGGCCACAGCCCCTTCAGCATTCAGGTCCCTACTGGGGTGCCTGGCCAGCCTGGGTGAGGGGCAGAGAGTCATTTCAGGCTGCCCACAGCCCCTTCAGGGTTCAGGTCCCTACGGGGGTGCCTGGCTGGAAGCATATATCTGGGATTCACTTAACTTCTATAATTGAAACTTTGTTGCCTTGGTTCCCTTCCTCCCACTCCCGCTCAAAGCCTGGGTTGCCCCTGGCAGTCCAAGGTCTCAGCACTGCAGGTATCTGGGGTTTGTTTATCTTCTATAATTGAAACTTTGTAGCCTTGAGTAGAGCTTCCTCCATTGCCGGGGGCAACTCCAGCTCTATGGCTGCCGCTAAATTAGTTGAGTTAATTTACATATTTGCTCCTGACTGGTTGGTGTGCGTGGCTTGTGGGTGTAACAGAGTGAGGGTCAATTTTCATATTACTCTTTTATTAGATTAGATAGAAATATATTCTTACTTGAAGTGATTGCTGTTAGTTATGGAAAGATTTGTGCGGTCATGTGAAAAAGCACACAAAAAATTCACTCATTGTTTTTCTTTAATTCCTGAGACCATCAGTTGTCTTCTCCCATTTTGGCAACCTAACTGAAGTTATGCTGTTTCTAGGGAGCGATTCATTAATTGTAAGTTGGCCAGCTTCTTGGGAGATTTCGAAAAGTCAAACAGCTAGAAGGGTTTTAACAGCTCAGAAGTCCCAAGTCCCTTTGTGATGGATACAGTTCGATTTTCCTTTTTCTTTTACTGATTTGTTGTATTCCCTCCCACCTTATTTCCCCTTTCTGAAGAAGGAACTAGTTTCCAAATTGTATGCAAGGCGTTTAAAATTTTTTTCTGCATCTCTAATTATCTTTATCTACTATGTTAGAATTTTACTCACTTTGCCAAATAGCATTGCTACAAAGCCCATTAGGGATTTTAAAAACCAGAATTAGTGCATGCTGCATAGTCAGACTTTAGTTATTAATTAATTTTTGTGGAAAATTTTTGTTCTAATTATTGTAGCATTGCAATTTGGACATTGGTCAAAGTTTCCAGAGATGGTTATGAAGCAACTTGAATTTATTTTAAATAAATTAGTTGATTTTATTCTGGAGTCAAAACTAAGTACACCACACCACTCCCTTACATACCACACTGTATACTGTAATACCCATATTTTTAAGTCTAAGGACTTTCAGGAAATGATATTCCAATTTGTGATATCCATTGTCAACGACATACTAATATTAATATTAGTGGGTTCTTTAGAGTTGAAACTCATATATGAAATCAGTTCAGTTAAAAAGACAAAGCCAATTTTTAAGTCAAGGGAGAAGAAGATGTCTAAATAATGACTATCAGTGGGAAGCTTCTGTTTGTCTCCATTCATTTGAATCAACAGGGTTGATCCAGGCACATTAATGAAGTGTATTAGTAACCAGTTCTATCTGACCACATTTTTAAATGCCTCCCACAAAAGTGAATGCTTCATACCACTCGCTTTTCTTCTAAGAAAAAATTCTCATAACTAGTCCTACAACTAGGTTTTGGCTCTTGGACTTGTTTTTAAGAAAATTTATTCTAAATTATAGCTTAACTAGCTTTTCCATTTTTCAGTAAATTCTAGGAATCTAGGTATCAGAAATAACTTGAGTAAAATGGTGGAGGTGCCTCCAAAATGATGTTGTGTTCAATTATTTGGTCCTTCTCTTCCAATGATGTGAGTAGCAGCCAATGAAAGTATTTAAACGATGGCATCACATCCCTTCAGGAGAGTTGGCTGAGTCCACTTTGGGAAGTTGAAGAGCCAGAGGACTCTAGAATTCATTCCAGCAGGTCTCTTGTCCTCCCACTGAGACACTGTCCTTCACTAGACCTAATCTCAACTCCCTTCTTAACTGCTATAGAGGATTTATTGGTGAGGATGCATAGGAAAGTTCCAATCCTTGTTTCTTTAGCATTCGTTAGACTACAGCTGTGATAGGTGAGAATTGTGTTCCTTAATACCCTCAGTAAAATGTCTTTTACAAAATGAGTAAGTCAAATAAGGCTCAGTATCTGTACTCAGCGGGATGCTATGAATGCTAAGACCACACGTTCAAGTTTGGCTGGTACCTTGACTGTCATCGGGTGGGTTCAAAAATTGGGGGCCTTCTTTGATGTTTGGAACAGATGGTAGGAATCTGGTCTTCAGTCAGTGAGGTTCCTCCTTCGCTTCACAGTCAGCTGTGGTGCTCTTTCTAGTCGGTCTCAGAGATGCTGCCCACAGGGCTGCCTTCCATGGTGGTTCTCTTTACAGACCACAGGCTCAATCACAGGGCCTCTTCTCTGTTCTGAAAAGTGTAGCTCTAGGAGAAGCATTTGCTGACTGTGTAGAGCCCTTTCCATGGGTCTGAGTTTTGCACCAACAGAAACACCCCCTCTTCCCCTGAATTCCCTGAAACCCAAATCCCCTGGTGCCTTCCTGGTCTCGTGAAAGCCAGCCTTTTCTCCCCACTTGAGCCTCTTTGGCCTTTTCCCACAACTGGACAGCTCCCATCCACCTCACACCTACATTAGCTCCACATCCTCTGCTATAGGTAGAAAGAATGAGGGAAATAGAAAACCACACAGGGCAAACAAAACAGCTATTTCGATACAAGTCAGATTCGATGATGGAAGCTAAACTTGTGGGTGAAAATTTGTGCAGATAGAGGATATTTGCAATGTCTCAAAGCATTTCCTCTTAGGTACTTATTAAATTACAGAGGGAAAAGGAGAGAATATACAGTGGAGAAATCCTGAAGGCACAGCTGTCAAAAGTGGATCAAGTTAATATCTGCTGTACTAAGACATTAGCATCATGTATCCCTTAAGGTAGTGCTTTTATGTTATTCTTGCCAAATGTGCATAACCTCAAATCTAATCTTGACTTGTACAAAATTACTAACCAGTTGATCTCCCCGCCACAACCAGAAAGGAAAAAAATACACCTCAAGGTGATGAACAACAGAACTGCCATAGGCTGAAGGTGACTGAGAGACTAAGGAGTTATGACAACTTCAAGCAAGGTGGACTTATCCTTTGGATCCTAGGACAATTAAAAAGACATGGGTGGGGGAAACTTGTGAAATTTTAATAAGATCTGTAGTTTAGTAAACAGTGATGGATCAATGTTAATTTACTGGTTTTCATAATTATAGAGTGATTAAATAAGATATTAACACCTGGGCAAGATGCGTGAAGAGTGTAAAGGAACACTTGGTACAATGTAAACCTAAAATCTTCAGGAGAAAGAGACACAGAGGAATATGGAGCCTGGATGACTTGAGAAATTCAGCAATGGTGGGAAAGCTATTGGTTTGAGAAATAAAACATTTTGTGCCTGATTAAATGAGGTGAGAGATAGTGGAGGCTGGAGGAGGGAGAAAGGGTAGAATTTGACTCTTTATAATCCAGCTGGGATACATTCAACAACTTACCCTTCTGTCTGAAATATTCATTTGGCATTGAGCAATTCAGTGGTGCCAGTGGATTTCAAGGAATGAGAGAAGCTCTGAATCTCCAAATGGAGATGGGCTGAGAGCCAAATCGGGAAAATCCTTTCATGGGAGAAATTCTATCTCTCCACCATTTCCTTTTCTTAAGATCATGGCTGTCTCCTGCATCATAAAAGGGGAAAGCAGAACCCAGTGCAACTAAAATGTGATGACACAAAATGACATTGTTACCCAATGGAAGAATTGTAGGGTTCTCTCTGTTTTCTTTTTCTTGGATGCTGTGCAACATTGAGGCTTTTAGGGGCCTTATAAAAGCTGCTTTAAAGAACCTTATTTTTATGACCAGATATAACAGTGTTAACTGTGTGTGTGTGTGTGTGTGTGTGTGTGTGTGAAAGAGAGAGAGAGAGAGAGAGAGAGAGAGAGAGAGAGAGAGAGAGAGAACCAGAGAACAAAGAGAGTAGGAATTTTGAAGGGATGCTATCTCAAGACAGGATGGAAGATGAGATATATTTCTTTAATTCCTTATTTCCTAGAACACATATTAAACATTCATTAAGGTCTTGTATTGCAAAGTACTAAAAAGAAAAAAATGTTCATCTAGGAAATTCAGATAGTTTATTAGGATTTCAAGGTATTAAATGTTGTTCAAGATAAGTAAGCCATTCTCTGTACTGAGGAATCTAATTCATAGAAATTGCCACTTTTTGAGTGGTATGTTAGACACTAAAGAATATGTTTTTTTAATTTCCAAAATCCTCTAGTGTAGTTATATTATATTTCCGTCTTAATGATAAGGAATCTAAGGCTTGGAACAACATCACCTAATGTAAACAAGCCACACATGTAATTTTTAATTTTTAGTAGCCATATGAAAAAAGGTAGGAAGAAACATGAAATAAATTTTAATAATGTTTATTATTTAACTCAATTATGCAAAATATCATTTCAATAGTAATCAATTTAAACATTAAGAAGATTGTTTACTTTTTTATGCTGACTTTAAATCGGTGCTTGTTTATCCATAGAAAACATCTCAATTTGGATGCTAAATTTTCATTGGAAATACTTGATTTATGTTTAGATTTCATAAAATGTTCACCAAGTTGTTCTAATGTGCTTAGAAGTTGTTCCAATAATTGAATAGAGTATCTGCTTTTACATTTAAATTTAAAATAAAATTCAGTTTCTCAGTCACACTTGCCACATTTCAAGTACACAGTAGCCTATGGTTATCATATGGGACAGTGCAAATGTAGAGAATTACAATAAATTACCCAAGGCCCAGTGAGCTCAAAAATGGAACTGACATTTAAATCTGTGTTAACGTGATTCAGAATCACATGATCTGAACGCTAACTTCCAGTATGCACCTTTTGTTGCTTAACAGAAGTTATGTGGCAATGAGCATTTACTTAGTTGAATGTATTCTGTCTCCTGCTTTTAGATAATGGTACTCAAGTTCATGGGCCTGAATGCCTACAATCAATTGTCCACTGTGTGAACCTTCTTTATCCACAGGAGGAGGCTGGCCGTCAGAGAGCAGCCAGCAAACACACTCACAGGCACAGGTGCTAGTGTGTGTCTTAATTCATCTCAGTCACTGTCCGTGTACTGAGAACCCGAATGCAAAGGGTCCGCTGGAAGCACTGTACTCTGCAGGCTGGTCCTCTGACCAGGGTTCCCTAGATGTACTTCATTAGCAGTTTGAGTTGTGTGACCTTTTCCTAATGCTTTCAGTTTTGTTTTGTACATTGCAGGGCTCTCTCATGTTAAAAACAAAAGCTATTAGACTGCATTTCTTAAGGGACTCAAATTCTCAACTAGGCCTATTGGATTCTAAAACAAGGGAAATCTAGACAAAAGTCTTTGATTGTCAGGGGAAATTGCCCTGGACTTGATTTTTTTCCCCCTAGCATCACTAGAGAATTATTTTGATGCTTCATATTTTTTACTACTAATAATATTTAAAAAAACCCACAAAAACATTGGCATCATTTCTTAAAGCTGGTCTCTCTGTTACATCGTTTCCAGGAAGGCACTCATTGGTGATGTGCAGTTTTGGTAGCAGGTTTTCTTCTCTTAGAAAAAGAAAACGTGCTGGCCAGTATCTCTTGATGAAAGTAGAAAACCCTGTCGTGACTTTGACTGTTCTTCACATAGTCATAATTGTTTTGGTAGAGAGGGAAGGGAAAGACTAAAAGAAGAGCAATTGAATGACATGCCAGCAATTTTAGTTAATTTATAACAAGTTAATCTATGTCAGACAAAGTAAAATGAATCACAACCTAAAAGGAAATGGCTCTTTAATGAAAATTGTTCAGGCATGTCATTTACACTGTGTGCGTGTGTTTCTATTTGAGATGGAAAAGCCATTAACAGAAAAAAACAGAGTGAATATTAAAAAGCTGTAGTAATTTTGTAAGCCAGTGTTTTGTTTTTCTTTTTAGTTTTCTATATGAAATGGTGGATGCAAATTATATGGGATAAAATAATTGTTCTTTCCCTGAACTATAGTCACAGTGTGACCTATTGGGTTTGCTCTATTTACTGTGTCTGCAGCATAATTATGAAGACTTAGCTGCTCTCCCAAATAGTTACAGATGTGAGAGAAAAATAAATTACTTTTGCATGCTAGCCCTGGAAGTCGTGCTGTTGTAATATAATGTAATCAGCCATGAACAAAAGGAAGTTATTATATTCATTTATATTAGTTTGAAAGCCACAGAAATGTACTATATTATTTTAGGCTGAATAATTGAAGCAGTGCCATTGATAATTCCCCTCCTCCCTTCTCAATCGTAAAGCTTTCCTCTGAAGGTCATTTTCATGAAATGTGATAATTTCAGGCTTTTTATTTTACTTAAGTTATAAACAAATTGTAATTGTCAACAAATATTTGAAGGCATATGAGAGAGGTTATATTTGTTCTGTATGACTTCAGGTGAAGAAAGATAGGATCAGCAGATAGAAGTGACAAGACAAATTTTAATTGAGTATAAGGAGAAAATAAAGTGGACATACACAAGGCCAAGAGACATGAAAGGATACTCAAAGTCACTAATCATCTGAGAGATGCAAATTAAAATGACAATGAGGCATTACCTCACACCTGTTAGAATGGCTACCATCAGGAAATCAACAAACATCACATGTTGGTGAGGATGTGGAGAAAAGGGAACCCTAGTGCACTGGCTGGTGGGAATGCAGACTGATGCAGCCACTGTGAAAAACAGTATGGAGTTTCCTCAAAAAATTAAAAATGGAACTCCCATTCAACCCAGTGATCCCACTTCTAGGAATATATCCTACGAAATCAGAAACACCAATCAGAAAGAATATATGCGACCCTATGTTCATAGCAGCACAATTTACCATAGCTAAGATTTGGAAACAGCCCAACTGCTCATCAGTAGATGAGTGGATAAAAAAGCTGTAGTAAATTTACAGAATGGAGTACTATGCAGCTGTAAAAAAGAAAGGAATCTTATCATTTGCAACAACAGCATGGATGAACCCGGAGAGTATTATGCTAAGCAAATAAAGCCAGTCAGAGAAAGATAAATATCACATGATCTCACTCATGTGGAATCTAATGAACAAAATAAACTGATGAATAAAATAGAACCAGAGACATAGTAGCATGGAACAGACTGACAATTTCAGAGAGAAGGTGAGGATGAAGGGTGGGAGGGGAGTGATTAACCAGGGAACTTATATGCCTATATACATAACCCATGGACACAGACAGTAGAGTGGCGATGTTACAGAATTTATCAAGTGACTGGAAAATACACACAGGAGTACTCGGAGATATAGGAAAAACCCATTTATTTCCAGATGTGCTAGTACCGTGACTCAGGGGAGCCTGTTTTCAAATCCTGATGGAGGAAGCTTTCTCTTTATACCTTTTGGTTTTTTTGTCCCCCAAATATGAATCAGACTTCCAGACCTTTTGCAGGCTTTGCAAAACCCCAGTGTGTTGGGATGGGGGCTGTGAGACCATACCTAAAGGTCTGGCCTGGTGCCAGCACTGACAGCCCCCTCTGGGGGTTGTGTATTGTTCATGGTTTATGGCTTCTGTAAAATGGGAGTATTTAGGTAAACAGGCCTTACAAGACCAGATAATTAAGGAAAGGGCAGTGACTAGGCTATAGGCTAACAGAAATGTGCATTAGGGATACCGATTAACTAGGTACAGAGTAAGGCTGCTAGTCTCCTACAAAAATGTATTTTTATGTTCCCCATCAGTGAGGTCCTTGGAGGGATGGGGATGGGGAGGAGAGAGACAGTTGGAAAAAGAACAAAACATAAACAAATGGGATATCTGTAATACTTGCAACAATAAACATAAAAAATTATTATGCTCAGAATTATCTAATGGTAAAATGGAATTTGGGAGATGGTGAGTTAGTTCCCAGTGTCTTATGTCTTACTGGCGCAATCCCTTCTCCTTTAAGCCCAGAAATTCTCCAAAATTAGAGAGGTGATTAAAAAAAGTCTATCTAAATTCCATTTTCCTCCAACCCAGAGATCCATGAAATCAGATCTCTAGAGGGAGCATAGGCTTGTAGTAAATATTGTAGAATTGTGAGTAAACCACCTGGATATCATGACTTGGGAAACATTCTTCCAAATTTATATATAGACTAGTGGCCCAGTGCACAAAATTCATGCACATTAAAAGGGGATTAATTAGGAGAAATATTTTAATATTGCTATTTGCCCTTTCTCTATAACAGAAGTGTCAGAGCTGAAAGAAAATTAGTAAAACGTATATGAAAATATCCCTCCTGTCAGAGTCTCGGGTTGCACCATGGAACCCAGAATCAAGTCTTCAACCACCCACGTGCACCTCAAAATCACTCGAGACCCAAACCTGGACAGCCCCCCTTCATTGGGCTAGATGCAGACCCAGCCGGTCCTACCCTGTCAAGCCCTGCCAGGTGGGGGGGTGCAGCCTCAGGTCCCCTGGGTGCCAGGGCAGGGGGGCACGGCCTGAGGTCCCCCATCAAGCCCTGCTGGGCAGAAGGAGTGACCTGTGATCCCCCAGCCTGGCACCAGGGCAGGGGGCACAGCCCGAGGTCCCCCATCAAGCCCTGCTGGGCAGAGGGAGTGGCCTGTGATCCCCCAGCCTCATGCCGGGGTAGGGGCATAGCCTGAGGTCCCTGGCCTGGTGCTGGGATGGGGGGCATGGCCTGAGGTCCCCCGGCCTGGCACCAGGGAAGAGGGTGCAGCCTGAGTTCCTCTGGCCTGGTGCCAGGTGGGGGGAGCAGCCTGAGGTCCCCTGTCAAGCCCTGTGGGTGGAAGGCACGACCTGAGGTCCCCTGTCAAGTCCCATGCAGGAGGTGGGTGGGCGCGCAGCCTCAGGTCCCTGCTGATTGCTCCTTAAGGCTTGTTATGGGAACTTAGCCTCAGCTGTGGGTGCAAATTGACCAGAGTGACGGTCGATTTGCATATTCCCTCTTTATTATATAGGATTATATATAGATATATTGCAGAGAGGATAATGACACTTTTTTCCTTTATATGTAGAAAGGTCATTAAGTTAATAGGGCTCTCTGTGAGATATATTGATATTGATCAATTTGCTAAACTTTAAGTTGACATAAATGCAACATAAAGATAATTGTGTTTCATTCTTCACCTAAAATGATAAAAGAATAACAGTAAGTTGAATAGTGAATAAGTGATGCCAGTTAGGACAAAAAAAATATGAACTTTGGATCTGGTGACATTTTTTGCACATGTTTGCTTTTTCTTTCACTTATGAGATGGCTTAAATATATTCCTACCTAATGGTTACCCACTATGCCTTATTTGCATAAAAATACCCACTGAATTTTTCTCAGTTTCTCAAGGTTATTAGTTATATTTTTGTGTTTAAAATACAATTTTATAAGCATAATTTTAGTTTTTTTAAAGAGAGAGATATTGTAAATGGTTTTACCTGAATACTGTGAAATATATTTATTCAAACATATTTACATATGTGCCTGACCTTGCATGTGTGTACATGCACACACATACACACACACTCACACACACACAGCAGTAGGGAGGAGAGGGGGAGAGAGAGAGAGCCCGCCCTAGAAGGGAATTCTTTAGATATATTTAAGGGGTTTGGAGGAAGAAGACCTTGTGTAATGAGTTATCACCATGATGAATTATCTCTAAAATTTGACATCGAGAATTTCTTACAGACAACATTTCCCTAAATTGGAATACATTTCTGGGACAAATGGACATTTTTTTAAGTCTAAAGTTTCACTTATGTTTGGAATTGCTTAAAATCGTTTAACTTTGAATTTGAAACATTGGTCACATTCAGTCTGTTGTCATTTTTGTTGATTTCAGTAAGTCATTTGAAATTTTCAGTTGAAAGACAACTTGGCAAATCTAAAATTTTGTTAGTAAAGGTTATTCATAGTTGGGAAACTAAAAATGATAGTCAACACTGTAGCTTAGACTTCCAGCACAGGACTTGTTTTGAGGTAAATGCTATACTTTGCATTGACTGCTTACTGCTAACTGGTCACAAGGCTATCCGGACAGTGTTCATTATCCGCCTGGTATTCTCTAATCTCGATTTGGCTCTTTCCCAACAGTCTTGGGGAAGGAGGCACCATTCATCTAAGCAACAGGTCTTCTACAGATGATTGTGACTCTCTCATTGCCTGGTGCTAGTTTCTAACAGGACAGTGGGAAGACCTAAAAGTTATTCTTTGGGTTAAGTGAGGAGAGGTTCCAGAGAGAGTTAGAACAAAAGATGAGTAGGGGAAAAGGAAGTCCCAGTTAATATAAAATCGTTTAAATCACTTCAGATTTAAATGATGGAGTTTGAAATAGAAAGAAGAGGCAATACATCATCATTTGCAGTGTACTTGGTTTAATTAACCTTGCATTTCCTCTTGTGCAGTCTTATGGGTGGGTGAGGAGTGAATGCTTTGGGATAAAATTGACCTTGCTTTCCACCACATGCATATGGAAATTCCATGCAGGGACTTTACAATTAATATTGATTCAATGTCAGAAGCACAGCATTGATTGCAATGGAAAACACTGTAGGGGGGCATCTCCTGAAATTTTCATTTGGAGTGTATGAAAGTGCAGGTCCTAATTATTGATTGATGTGGAGTTATTGAGGGTATGTGTTGAGGCCTGTGGTAATCCACTTCTCATTTGCTATAGAGGCAGTTTTTGTCATTCCACTTTGATTATGCCTTACATATTTCTTACTAAAAAGAAGAACATGTTTGCGATAGAAGCAATAGAGTTACTTATTTTATGATGATATATATGCATCTATAAATATAAGTTTAGAGGGCAGCTTTTATTCGGGCACATAATTTTTGTGTATCTTGAGTCTCCATCCAAAGGGCATTCTGTCAGCAAGTAATTAACAAAGACTTCCATTGATTAGACATAACCAAATTCCTATTGGTTAATATAATGCTCCAGTCTCACCTGGAACACCATTTTGTGACATGAATCCAAGGACATTCTTACAATGAAACTCTAGACATGTGAACGTGTTTTATGACCAGACAGTCCTGGGTTAACAACTACCACAGGGAAGGCCTATTAGCAGATTTATTCGTTTGGACCCTATTTACACTTCTGCTGTCAACTCTAATTACTATTTTTGAAATAAAAACTTTGGCCTTCACCACGGTCTCCAGTGCCTGTCAGTGAATGGTAATCTGTTTGAATCATCTGAGCTATATTAGAATTTCACAGGTCTGCCATCTGGTAGTAGGAGCCCAAGCTCAATCAATATTTATACATGCAAAATGACAATGTCTAAGAAGGGATGGTTTTGACTTAAGTGAAGGCACGGCTAATGTTGACACTCGAATTACAAGCAGAGCCATGATCTGTGGATCAATAATGATTATTCCATCCCATGGATGTTTTAGACTTTATCAGGGAAGAGCCATTATGCTGTAAAAATTATGAGACATGAAACCTATGCTTTCACTGCTTGAAGGGGGGAGAGGAGGGTGGAGACAGCTAACAGCCTTGAGCAATGCTGAGGGTATAGCTATAGTAAGACAGCCATGCCTGCTAATAGTTTGCTGTATATTTAGTGCCTTTCAGAAAAAAATAGGCATTCCATAAAGCACACTGGCTAAGAGCTGATCCCTGCTTATCTGGACTCTATCTTATTCCTCAACAGTGAACAATTTGGGGACGTTCAAATGCTTGAGAAATCCCCCACAATTGTTGGTATCAACATATCAACATGAAATAATGTTTGCCAATCATCAGTGCTATGGTTCAACCTATATATTTAGAAACTGAAGCATGACTCAGATGAATGACCTTGCCACCCAGAGTCATGCATTAGAAGTAAGCATAGTAACAAGCCCTGCACACTCCTGTTGCAGATGTGACACTGAGGAGCACAGGAGTTAGACTGAACATTAGGTGGCATGGTCTCTGCTTCATTTGTTCAGGGACAGCACCTGAAATCACTGGATATCCAGTCCTTTGCTCAAGAGTTCTCATTCAAGTTCTTCTGAGTTTTTGTGGGTCTTTGTTAAATGGAAAATACGTGTGTGGAAAAATAACTTTTCTTTGTCAATATAAATATGAAGTGAGAGTCAGCTTTATAACAAACCAAGACCATTAAAACATAAATATTAATTCAAAAGGTGGATAATTATTATTAGTAGTGGGTTTCAGAATTATTCCTTCTTGGCTAAAATGCCAGAATTCCTCTCAGTCACTTTTCTCACATTTTTGTCACTTAAGTTATTGTTTTTACTTAATCATGTTGGAATGTTGTCAAATTTCAAAAGATATAAGCTTCTCCTAGGGAGCTTAGTTAAGATGCAGATTCCAAGGTTGTAGCTCCCAGAGATTGTTATTGAGTGGTTCTGGGGTGGGGACCCAGAAATTGCATGCTCAACACACCTGCCAGGTGTTCTGCTACAAGCAATCAACAGACATTTTGGAAATCATCAACCAAGTATGCTGATTTTGAATTCTGATTAATTTTAAATTTTAGTCATTTTTTAAAGAAATTATGAATTATAGTACACATGTGTACTTAAATGAAATACACATGTGTTCGTGTAGTTGGTACTATTCAAGATTCTTCATATAACTGGATATTTATACTTAGACTAGGGGCCTGGTGTACAATAATTGGCAAACATTATTTCATGTTGATATGTTGATACCAACAATTGTGGGGGAATCCCAAGATTCTTGTCTTGGCCTCTATTCTAATAACTGGATATTTATACTTAGACTAGGGGCCTGGTGTACAAAAATTTGTGCACTCTTGGGGTCCCTCAGCCTGGCCTGTGCCCTCTCACAGTCTGGGACCCCTTGGGGGATATCCACCTGCTGGTGTGCCTGGCCAGCCTGGGTGAGGGGCTGATGGCTGTTTGCAGGTTGGCCAAGCCCCCCTCATCCCATGGGGGTGTGGCCAGCCTGGGTGAGGGGCTGAGGGCTGTTTTTAGGCTGCCCACAGTCCCTTCAGGGTTCGGGTCCCTACTGGGATGCCTGGGAAGCCTGAGTGAGGGGCTGAGGGTCGTTTTCAGGCTGCCCACAGCTCCCATTGACCCAACATCCCAGTGAGGCTGGCTGGAATCAGGTTTCTGAGGTTTATTTATCTTCTATGATTGAAACTTTATTGCCTTGAGTGGAGGCCTAGGCAGCCAATGAAGCCTCCTGTTTGTTTCAGCTCTGTGGCTTCTATAATTGAAACTTTGTTGCCTTGAGCAGAGGCTCAGCTGGCCTAGGGACAGGCAGTTTCCTCTATCGCTGGTGCAACAGAAGTCTCCTGTTTGCTCTAGCTCCGTGGCTATTGGTTGCCATCTTGGCTGAGTTAATTTGCATACAGCCGCTCTGGTTGGCTGGCGGGCGTGGCTTAGGTTTAATGGAGTGAGGGTCAATTTGCATATTACTCTTTTATTAGATTAGATACTTTATTCAAATATTCTTTTCAAGTTACAAGTGCCTGTTTTAGAAAAACCACAGTGCCTTAGCAATTGAAGCTTAACTTTTTGTTTTATGTTTTAGTATATAATTCAATGTGAATGTGAAATTGTTTGCTTTCATATATTTTAAAATCAATCTCAATAAGCAAATAAAATAAATGAATGATAAAGCATAGAGGGGAAGCTATACTTTCAATACCTAAAATTATTAGGTATTCAAGAATTTATAGTTAATTAAAAAAGTTCTCTGCGAAGCTCTTTGGGGAAAGAAGTAATATATATTAGAACAGCATTCTTCAAAGAGTTCTAATGGTTTAGAAAAATGGGGAATAAAGGGCAAAGGAATAAGAAAAATGGAAAAAAGTATTGAATGATTAGGTACTGTAAATTATTTGCATAGAAGCTTGGCTCTTGTTATACATGAAGTATATAACAAATTCATTTCTAAGTGTTTTTAAGTACCTACTGTGTATGGGACAAACCACTGTAGATGTATTAGTTTATTAGGGCTGCCATAACAAAAAAGACACAGCCTGGGCGATTTAAGCAGCAGACATTTATTTTCTTAAAGCTTGAGAGACTGGAAGTTCAAGATCAAGATGCCTATAGGGTGGGTTTCTCCTGAGGCCTCTGTCCTTGGCTTGCAGATGGATCGCTTCTCACTGTGTTCACATGGCCCTTCTGTGGACACATACCTCTAGGATCTCCCTGTGCTTTCTAATCTCTTCTTATACGGTCCAGGCAGGCTGGATTAGGATTTCACCCCTATGGTCTCATTTAACCTTAACTTCCTCGACTTCCTCCTTAAAGGCCTTATCTCCAAATCAGTCATATTAGGAGTTAGGAATTCAACATATGAATTTGGGGGAAGGGATACACAATTCTGTCAATAGGGATGGATAAAAAGGTGAGATTAAGATTTACAGGTCTCAATAGCTAATTGGACTAAAGGTAACGTCTACTCTAATGCAGCAAATACTGTGGTCCGTTTAAAGAGGGCTTTGGAAAGCCTGAAGAAGAACAAAGACCCTGTGGGGAAAGCGTTGTGAGGATTGTATCTGAAACAGGCCCATGGAGCTGAATACAATTACATGAAAGAGAGAATGTTGGGGAACTGAGGCAGGGTGCATGGCCCAGGGGCTGCTTATTTGGGCACCTAAAAAGAGAAGGGGTAGAAGTGAGAATGTGTATGGGAAATAGTGGTCATAAAGCTGAGAAGGTTATTTCAGAAACTACTAGAAAAGGATACTGTGCCACAGAGTTTGGACCACGGATGTGAGGCATTCATTTGGTGCAGAGGGGTCATGTGATCACTGGGTTCTTGAAGGTCAGGTAGGCATGGTCCGACGTGCAGACTCAGATGCTTGGCTTCATATGGTCTTGGTTGGGCAAATTAACCTCAGAGAACCTTTGATTTCTCATGCTCATATAAGGATAGCCATCTCCCCCTTTCATCAATCGTAAGATTATGTAAGTAAAATGCTTGCCATACAGGAAGCCCTCAACATATGTTATGGTGGAGATCATTTGTTTCATTCAGCAAATGTATATGATGGGCATGGCGTCCCAGCTGTGGGTCAATAACATTACAGCTGTCTAGAATTTAAAATACATTGTTATTCCCTCATCACCAGCAAGCAAGGCAAGTAGGTTGAGGAGTTGGATGGAGAAAAGAGTAGGGAGGGCCCTGGTGGCAAAGACAGCTGATCAAAGCTATTAGAACAAAATAAACTGATGAACAAAACAGGTCCAGAGACATGGAAACATGGAACAGACTGATGAATCTCAGAGGAAGGCAAGAGTGGGTGTGTAGGTGGGAAGAGATTAACCAACAAGTTTATATGCATATATGCATAACCCTAGGACACAGGCAATAGTGTGGTGAAGGCCTGGAGTGGGGAGAGGAGGTGGGCTAGAAGGGATCAATGGGGGGAAAAGGAAGATATCTATAATACTTTCAACAATAAAAATTAAAATTAAAAAAAAAGAATAAGGAAGAGAACCTTATGTTAGGTCCTGGAGAATTAGTGGGATATGTTTTAATCTGCATGTCTGCAGTCCTTGTATCAACACCCCTGACTCTACTTTGTCATAATACATTTCCATCTGTTTATTAGGTTAATGAAAAAAAAAATCAGCTTTTTAAAAAATTTCTTCATTCTTTTTAAAATTCTGGGCTGTTATGCTAGTGCTGTTTTCCATTCAATCAGTATTTCATTCTGAGAGGTACCGTCATGTTTCCCAAACTAACATTGTTTTTCAATTAATTAAAATCAGTTAAGAACAATTTAATTGAATGCTGTCACAAGCGCCATGAATCATTGCGATGCCTTGCTGTCATCACCCAGCTTCTGAAAACACCTCTTGCGGCAAGATCCGACACAGCTTATAGCAATATCCAAACTGTTTAACCAGGATGACATAATTGTCAAATATGTAATTGTGCTTTTACTGCCTGTAGCTTTCACTACCACTTGAAAATGTCAGAAATTACTACCGTAGGCAAGTCGAACATTTAAAAATTATGTCCGGAATACATTCTCTGCCTAGATGAAAAGGTGTCAGATCTCCTTGGTGACTTTAAAGTTTAATGCCCTGTGTATCAATACATCTTCGTTTGTGTTCACACAACATTTCAAGTTTGGAAAAAATGCAGTATAGCCGAGCTGCATCTGTGTGCATAGGAACCATTAGGTGTAGAATTGGATACAAGGAACTTTTGAAGAGAATGATAGGTTTGTCATTCTGGGTGGTATTTTAAAATGAATTTTGACATGTTCAATAGGCTTCTTAACAAATGATTAGCATCTCAGAATACTAATGGACACCATGACACCAGCTGTCTTAGGAAAGACATCAGATAATAGCACCGATTCGTGAATCAAAGCAAGTGTGGACTTGGTGTTGAATTTTCCCTTCTGTTTTAGCACTTAATCTTTCAACTTAGGACGGTATTTCATAATGGAAACTCTCACTAAGTTATTACTATTGTCTGAGTTTATTTACTCTTTTGCTTTCTAACCTAAATTGCCAAATTAATATCCCTCGGCAACCCCCTCCACCCCCCATCAGCAGAGTACTTGACTTTACCAATACGTACTCATTTGGCAATTTTATGCCATGTGGTAAGAGAGGTCTGTCAGACAACTGTGTAACCACTTTAAAATAATTCAGCAGGTCCTTTGAAAAGAATAATCAGTTCAAATTCAGTGGAAATTTCTACTTACAGGGGAGGATAATGGTCACTGCTGGACTAGATATGCGTCCACATTTGTTTTGTTAGAGCTCATCTATGATATGTCATTAGTATGGATTGTGCTTTCCTTAAAAATACAAAACGTACAAGTTCATGTAAATTGCAAATATGCATCCATTCAAATATTTATCTAGAAGGAGGTAGCTCGTGGGAATCTTTTCTTTGTCACTGAGTACAATCATGCTCTTTGATGTGGTGCCTTGTTCCTGTGATCCTGCCTTTGTGCAACACTGCAGTGCAGGAAACATGTGAGCATATTTAGGCTGCTCATCAAATTTTCTCTTCCACAAAATGAAATACAGCCATGTCCTAAGTGAGAGAAAATTGCTATGATTAGCCCATTCCACATGGAAGTTTTATGATTATTTGCAGAATGAAAACCCAACACCCTTTTTAGCCAGAGATGGGCAGACTTTTTTTTGATGGTCTTTCACTGACTTTTCTTCTGATGACAGCAGTCATCAGAGACTTGTTCCAGTTGTTTCTTTTTGTTGCTCCCATGATAGTAAAGCAGATGGACACAGGATAGGCCTGCCCAGGTCCGAATCCTGGCCCTGCCACATAGGAGCTATGTAACGTTGGCAGGTTACAACCTTTTAATAAGTATTCCTTCATCTGTTACAAAGACATAATAATAGTGCAGCCCTCATAGGATTGTTTTGAAGATTGAATGAGTTTATGTACTACATAAGCTTCAAGCACTGCCTGACACATAGGAAGAGCTCACCACATTCAGCCATTATTTTTATTATTCTAACTTTTGTTCATATAAATTGATGTGGTGAAATTAAGCACAGTTCAATGTTTCAATGCTTCATTGAGCATGAGAAAGGTGTCTGGAGAATGGAAATATTGTTCTAATTTTCTAAATTGATGGAATATTTCTATTCTGAAAACAATAGATTTTTATAGTTTCTCCCTTAAAAATTTCTAGTCAAAATTACTAAACAGATGGCTTTTGAGCACTCAGAAAAAAACTGTGGTGGTCACTAACCATCATAATGTGTTAATTAAAAGCAAGCCATTTCACACAGACTAGTCTAATCTCATTTTTGGAAAGAGTTCCTGGATTGCCGAAATAAGAGGTGGCCTATCTGAATTTCTGAAAATATGTGAATTTTTTCATGACATAGTTTGGTTGAAAGGAAGAAATATAAGCTTGTCATGTATAATTACTTTTCATGGGTAGGATACCAGAAGAGGGATTGTTATTCTCAATGGAGATCTCTCATAGCTTAACAAAGTACAGTCGTTTTGCCCATTTTCATTCAGCAGTTATATCCATGGTTTCTTTGAGGACCTGGAAAATATACACATCATTTGATATACACTTTGGAGGGGTATTTCATGTTGATGACTGCCCAGGTTATCATTACAATTGTTAAGTTTCAAAAAAAGTTAGTGGGAACAATGGTTGAAACAAAAGAGGTAACATTTAATAGTAATATATGTGGAGTCATATTAATTTATTTTTTAAAAATAGTAAATCAGCTAGGCTTAATAGAATTTCATTTAACACCATTTTAAACCTTTAAATGTAAATAATTTTATTTTGGAGAGTCAAAATAACCTAACCCTGTTGGTTAGGTAAGGTTGACTTAAACACCATATTAAAGAGGTATTGAAAGTAAGCAGTATCCAATGCCCATTAGTGACAGCCCCTACCCTTAAGGAACCTGTAAACAGTGTGGGTGACAAATATACAAGTATTGCATTACAGTATGGAAATACTACATTGGGAAAAGATAAACATAGTGTTCTTGAGAATTCACAGAAAGGACAATTGACATGACTAATGATAATGATGTCAGGACATAATCCTCAAAAGAGGATATAGTTAAGCAAAGAGGACTGGGAGTTTGTCCAGTGAGGGTAAGGACAATGGTATTCTAGAAAGGCCTAGAGATGTGAGCTTATGTGTATTCCAGAATTTTAAGTACCATTAATAATAGAATGCATGCTAATAATAGAAATACTATTATTTTTATTGATAATAATAGAAAGCAAGGTCCAAGTAATAATATAAAAGGAGGCATAGACCACTGAGATATAATAGCTTATATTCATATGTGCCTGGATATATATATATATATATATATATATATATATATATATATATATATTTGTGCTTTGCATATGTTAACACATTTAATTGTGTTGTTATCTGTTAGCTTTTGCTGTGTAACAAACCCATAACTTAATTACGTAAAACAATAATTTCCTGTTACTTGTGAGTCTAGGAATCAGCAGAGTAATTCTGGTATGAGCCAGGCTTGGGTCATCATGGCTAGAGTTTTCAATTCATCTGTACTCACCTGGCAGTTTATCTGGTCTGGATGATCTAGGATGGTCTCATTCACATGCCTGGCAGTTGTTTTGCTTTTGATTGGGGCAATGGAGATGACTTGGCCCTGTGATTCTGGTCAATCAGTGGGTAAACCATATGTATTCACCAGACAGTCAAAAGTTTCCAAGATCAACAAGATAACAAACCTCAGTGTTCAAGTAAGTTACAAGTCTCTGTGAATGTCCAAAATAACCCAGATTGAAGGATGTGAGAAATGACTATATCATGAAAAAAGAAAAAAATGTGTATGACCAAGTTTGTAATCTATTTCAATTAAAAATCATAATGAGGTAGGTAGGTATTGTCAACCCCCAGCTATGTCTGAGGTACAGGCAGATATAACTTGGTCAAGGTCACATGGCTAGTAAGTGGCAGATCTGGGATTTTGAGGCAATCTGATTCTGGATCTGATTGTTACCACCTTATGACAGATTGTGGAGAACATTGTATGCTATTGTAAGAAGTTGGGATTTTAAGCTGAAGGTATACACAGCCATTGAAAAATGGTGATCAGAAGACTGACTGGCATGATCAGCTTTACAGCTCATAAAAATCAGTTGAGCTGTAGGAAGGGGAATGAATTGCAGGAAGGCAAAATTGAGAATTGACTAACCAACTAGTCATTACAGTAATCTAGTAGGATGCTGATGGAAGACTGACCCAACATGGTGATAGCTGAATTACTTTATAGTTTCACCTGAATTCAAGAAATATCATCTTAAAAAACTTTCATATAAATATGACACTATTGACTGAGTCTCAGTAGCTTGGGAAAACTACAGTTTTGAGTTTGTAACACATTTAGGGAAGTACACTTCATCATTTGTTAGTCAGTAGTAAGTAACTAAAGCATAAGATTTTAGTGATATAAATAAATGATTGCAGTTGACAGTGGAGGTGTGAAAAAGGCTTTAACAAAAACATTTACTAATTGTCCTTGCATAGATGCCAGTCCTCATCTGTCTCTATAAGTGAAACACATAGATGATACTTATTCAATGAACACAGAATCCCTTTGTGGTTGTAGACCTGCCAGACTACCTCGCAAGATGTGAAAATACATGCTTACAGAATACTGACTTAGCATCTTAGAATAATCAGATGCATTGCCCTAACTATTCAAGAATGAAAGGGTTGTGTTTTTTTTAAAATCTTATTTGATATAGCAACTCCTCGCTTCTTGATTTCTTGGATGGTTCATGTGAGCCTAAGTGAAAATGATTACAGATTTAATCGAGAGCATAATTATTAGGTTAAAATTTTTATCGAGCCTGCATTTTGGTGTGATGAGTGAGTAAGGTCACAGATAATGCAGAGACCACAGAGATTAGTTTTCTCATTGCTTATTGCCTTTTCAGGAAATATACTGTCAGACGAGTTGCCGATATTAGAGGCCACCAGAAGGCATTCGTTTAATCACCAAGAGCAGCTCTGACAGCCAGAGAGCCAATATTTGAGAGAAAATGAAGTCATTGAGCATAAAATAAATGTTCTGACTTTCAGATGATAAGCTAACATCTCATCTTAAAGTGAGAGATTGTTAGAGCTGCCGAAGGTCCTTAGATAGCATATACTAGTATTTCAATTTCTTCATTTTATGGATAAAGATATTGAGGTTAAGAACAGTTAAATAACATTTCCAAGCTTATGCAGCTAATTAGCAGCGGAGTTAGAAAAATAGCCCAACGTTTTGGTTCTCATTTGATACATCTTCGGTCATTGTTTGCTATTTTTATGGCTCATAAAACTTATGATTAATTTCCCCACCAATATTATGTGTCAGAAGAGGATTGGTATACCTGTTACTGAAAATCAGGAACTCTGTTCATTTGCTGAGAGAGAACTTCTGTTCTTGGGTAGTTAAATGGGTTCTGAACATGTTTAAAAGAAGGCAGTTTGGGTTGTTCTGGTTACCTGATTTCACCGGCTACAAAGAATGTTGAAACAGTATCTTGGTAAATTTGTCATGGTCCAAGGTATGATTTGTAGTTTATCAGTCCAGAAATTAAATGCTAACAGTATATCAGGATGAGCTCCACTAAGGACACTGAATCACATTAACAAATACTTGAAAGAGATTAACCGATAGAAAACAGACTAGCCATCTGCTCAATGTATTACAATGAGAAACATGACCATCAGTCAGAGTAGACATTTCTTTCCACCTATAATGTGCACTTTTCTAATTCCATTGACCTGGGAAGCCAGACTGCTTGGTGATGTCAGAGATAGGCTGAGAGAAGCTCAATGATTGTCAAATATTTCATGATTCCAAGCAAACATTGTCCATCATATCCATTGTAGGATTGACTGCCTTTGCTGGGATGAGACAGGTTAGTTATTGGGGCTGCATAACACACTTTCTGGTCAGTTGAAGGCACTGCTGAACCTTGTTTTAGTGACTAACCTTTTATCAAGTTCTGATATCCTCTCTTCTGGTTAATACTCCTTCTCCAGCCAGCCACCAAGTATGTTAATACATTTTCATGCTAAAGAGATAGTGTCTCTGAAAAGAGACTACACATTTCTGCTTTGATTTTACTATTTAGTTATCCAAAGGCAACTTAATTTCCTTTCTTCCCCAATTCTTGGAAGATACCACATGACCTCACTGTCATTTCAGTGTCCTGCCTGCAGTTCTGCTTAAGTAGGAGTCCAAATCTACATAAATGTCAAAATAATTTGATGGACTGATGTACAAGAAGCATTTATCTTCCTGGTCTTCAGAAAGTCCTAAGTGCTGGTTCATGTTCACTCACTAATAGTAATGAAATGAAATAGTATATTTAATGATTGAATGCTTTATTAGTGTGAAAACCACATTGGCGTTTAGTAATTATGTTATTTTCCATCTGAGAACTATAGATTGTTGCTATCTAAAGACAGAGAAAGTAACTTCCCAGTTGATAAAACTTCCTTTATTATCCTAAGCACAGTCCATACAGCCTGCACTATATCAGGGTGTGCCCCTGTGTGACACATTCTCAGTAAGAATGCAAATTTCTACCAAAGACCTTTGAATAACTAAACTGCAAATCTGTGGGTTTCTGGGACAGCTGTAACTTAGTCATTCAGAGTGATCTCAGTGTATATCCTTATACTATACAAAAATTAATATTCACTTAGGAGTTTCAGATAATAGAAAATCTTCCCAAGTCCCTCGAGCCTTAGAGAAGGACCTTATCAACATTCCTCAAACAGGTAATATATTCTTCTAGATTTTTTAGAAAAATAGACGGGATTCTGTGATCCGTAATGGTAGCATTTCATAACCATATGTTGTCTATGTTCAGTTCTGTAAGTGCACAAAACATCTTGATCTGAGCTGCAGAAGTACAGTGATAAAATCTGGACTCTCCCCCCTTTATGAGGTGTACAACCCCATTAGAACTTCCTATAAGTGCCCAGTAGTATATGAGTGGATAAAAAAAGTTGTGATACTTTTACACAATGGAATACTATGCAGCTATAAAAAAAGGATTTCTTAACCGTTTGACAGCATGGATGGACCAAGAGAGTATTGTGCTAAGTGAAATAATCCAGTTCAGAGAAAGACAAATATCACATGATCTCACTTCTATGCAGAATCTAATAAAGCAAAGTTATAAACAAAAGAGGCCTAGAAGCATGGATGCATGGAGCAGACTGGCAGATCTCAGAGAAGGGGGGCGGTACTGGAAGAAGTTAAACCAAAAACATATATGCATAGCCCCTGAACACAGACAGTAGTGTGGGGCAGGGGCTGGGTGGAGGGGACAAAGTGGGGGGTAATAGGGGGTCATCTGTAATACTGTCAGCAATAAAAAAATAAATTTTAGAAAATGAAATATATCCTTCAGGCCAACTTAACATCTCATTTATGGGAACATGACCATATCTTCCTCTGTGCTCCACTGGCCTCGCCACTGTTGGATTGCTACCATTTCGGACTGCATTCATAATTTGGTCAGTAATAGACCACATTTTTTTTTTGGTTGTTGTTCACAAAATAGCTAAGAACCTTGAAGGGCTACACGTGAAGCTGTCTGAGTCCTTGATGCAATGTGTACTTGGATAAAGGTCAGGCTAATCTGTATCCCTTAATAGGATTGCCTGTTTCCCTGTGATATAATAGTTCTTGCCTTTTTGAAATGTGTATTTCCATGAAGACCACTCCACTGTCACTTATGTTGCATGAGCTCCTGCCTTTTTCTCTTTAAAAATGATGGTTCGCTAAGAGAATCACTCGACTGAGATAAATTGATTTCAGTTTACATAGTGAGGAAGCCAGAAAACAAGACTACATTTTGGCCATAAGCTTCTGATGTGATTGAAACTTTGTAAAGTGACCAAATATAACATGTTCCTCTGCAATTGTCATGTTTCCTTTGGAAATAGCAGTAGTGTTTGGCCACCAAAGAGAATTGAAAATGGAGATTATATATCCCTTGCTCCACGACTTGCTTTTGGTAGTGGGCTATAATAATAGCAGGCCTAATACCAAATTCTTTCAACACAAACATTTGTTAGTAGGCAGCTGTCACATAGCCCTTCTGCAAGCTCATGTAGGACCCGATTCTGTCCTCATGACTACAACAAGCACTGGCATGGAGGGCTAACGGTAGAGCAGAGTCAATAGCATCTGATAACAGGACCAGACAAATGAACAGGCAGATCAAGGGCCAGGTTCCTGGGTCACCAGGGCTCCTAGTGGACAGGAGGAGGCTCCAGCCTTTCTGTGTCAATCACCTGTCATTTCACCATCTCTTACACGAATTAACACTCTCGTGCAAATTATAAGGAAGTCTTTTGAACCTCTAAGTGGCTATTTTATTCCCATTTTATAGGCAGGACACTAAAGCCAACAGTACCTATTTCACAGGCCTCTTGTGAGGAATACATTAGAAACACACACACACACACACACACACACAGAATGCTCAGCTCTGTGCCTTAAAGAAAGTAGACGTTAGCTTTTACTGTTACCTATATAACCAAGAAGTGATTGAAAGAGGAAAATATTTTTAATACTTTAAAGATATGAAATGAAAATGATTTTTAATAAATAAAATACATAATGTCAGTATATCAGCAGATTCAGGTGTTCAGAGTTGGCCTTATTAAAGGGGTTATTTACCTATGTGCTCATGGATTTTTTTTTCTTCTAAATATGGCACATGCTTATATGTATTACCTGCTTATTTCTCAGACATGTTAATTCCAAAAATTTAAGAGTTCCTATTCCGTGTGTAAAGTATTAAAAACAAATGAAGGTTTCTTCCTTTCCCCCCCCCCCCTGTATTCTTGGTTCCTTATCTAAACTTTAGATTAAAAAACAACAACACAGTAAAACAGTGTTTCTTTTACAGGAGTACCTCTTAAATTGAATAACAAAAAACATGTAAAATGTTTTACATGCTCACGTTCTTAGCTTGTTGGAATTAGCATCTGTTTTGTGTACATTCATTTAGTTGTAGTCTCACACTCCAGGACTCAAATTGTTGCTTTCTCATAATACAGTTTTGGATTCCCCTAAGGAACTGACTAGGTGAAACTGTTTTAATCCCCTCCCCCATCCCTGCCTTCTCAGGAGAGCTTCATCATGTGAATAGGGAATAAGTATATTCCAGTGTCCCTCATTTGCAATGCATGTTGTGTCTGCCTCTTTAAATAAACTAAAGGTTAATATGTTGATTTCCTATTTATAGGTAACTTAATGCTTCTAATTTTTTCTAATTATGGCACAAAGTTTTGGCTCAGTGCTATGATTTCTTAAATGATCTTTCTAAATCATTATAATGATTTGATGCCTTTACTACTCTCCTAAGAGGTCAGATTGACAGGTTTAAAGAGACAAATCATACAGTACTTCTTTTTGCCACGTAATAGCTAGTTACAGTGGCAAGTCCTTCCATTAAGCAAGCTGTATTTCTGGATGACAGATGCCTAGCCTTTTTGTTGTAGCCCAGGCATCTCTGCCTTGACAATCCAGTTTTAAATGCAGGGCTAATATGACCTTCACGTGGATCAGAATAGAATCAGACAATATTTAATCAAAAAGCTGAACTAATACTACCCAGCAGAGTGAGTAGATATTAATCCATTACATCATTTTCATTACTGACATTAGCGCACACGCACACACACACACACCCCTTGACATTTTACTCTTTTCTCTTTCTACTTTCCTTTTTCATAAAAATTAAACTTTAGCAGATGAGCATAACCAATGGACACAGACAGTAGGAGGGTGAGGGCATGTGCTGGGGGGTGAGAGCAGCTGGGAAAAGGTCAATGCAGCAAAAAGGAGACTTACATAATACTTTAAACAATAAAGAATTAAATTTAATTAGCAAAAATTGCAATAAAACACCTATTGCTTCTAAAAAAATTAAACTTTAAAAAGCCTTTCTTTGGTCAGTATTAGACCTGTAACCATCGTGAAGAAGTGATGTAGGATGAACAGACATGAGCCGAGTAGGAATGAAATGCTGGGTACAGAAGGTCATCAGGGTGGAAAGCTCAGGTGCCTAGTGACAGGCAAAACTGGGAAAAATACTACTATAGGATGAGGCCTTGCCCTCCAGGCTGGTCTTTCCTCCTCCAGCATATTGCTGGTTATGTGATTTAGACCCCCTGACATTTCATATTACTAATCATGTGGTTCAGACCTCCCCTGACTTTTCCTCCCCTGTCATGTTGCTAGTCATGTGGTAGACCCCCTTAGAGAAGGAACAAGGGAACTGGAGAACAGATTCATAGGACTCCTGTACAAGACCTGTACAGCCACTCCCTTCAGCAGTAAGCCCTCGGGATAATGAGATTCTGGCCTGCATTACATAATCATAAGAACGAAGTGTTAGGTCTGTTGACCACAAAGACAGAGTTCTGGTCAAACTAGAGATGACTTCCAGGCCTCAGTTGTGTTTCAGCTCCAGGCCCAGAAAAGCAGCAAGACCAGGCTAAGAAATGCTGTAGCTATCAGGACCAGATACAATGACTAATGACCCTCTTCCCTAGTACTGACCAATCAGTAGAGACCATGACTCTGAAAGGACACACCTGGAAAACTGATGAGTATTCTATTAAGATTCTCCTCTGAGACTTTCCCTAACCTTTGGAAAGTAGATAAAAACCCTCCAGACATTCAAGACACCTACCTTTGCTTTCTTCTAAGCTCTAAGGGCCCCCACCTTTGGAAAGCAGATAAAAACCCTCCAGACATTCAAGGCACCTACCTTTGCTTTCTTCTAAGCTCTAAGGGCCCTTCTTTTGCTTCTGTAACTTGCTTTCTGAGCCCACGAAACCTAAGTGGCTCACTTCTTCTACTTCTGTAACTTTCTAATTAAACTGATTTGTTAGAGTTCTTGGCTCTCAATTCTTTTCCAGTAGAACTCAAGGACTGAGGTCTAACTTCTAACTTCTCTGGTAACATCTGATGCTGTCCGCTGTTAACAGAAGTTATTGGCACTAAAGTTGCCTCAACAAACTAGTGTATGTTCCCTGAAAATGAATGGGCTACCCAATTGGTATTGTTAAGTTTTATTGAGTATGCATGACATAACCTTTCCTCTATGTCACGTGGCTTCTAAGAAAATGCAGTGTACTATTTTTAATGAGCTGCAAAAATTCAGTTCCCTGCCTGCTGCTTTCCAGTCTGTCCTTTACCATATTTGAGTGACTCGAGAGCATATAGGTTACGGAAAATACACATTTCTTCCAAGTAGAAACAAGTCTGAAGGTTCAATTAGTTATTCAATAAATATCACTTTAGAACTATTTATGGCAAGCATTGTGTCAGATACTGGAAATATTACTAAGTCCAAACACATGTATCATGCTTATAGTGTGTGAAACTTAATTCTAAACACTTTTACATATAGTAATCTAGTTTTCTTGAGAACATCCTATAGGGTAGGTACTCTTACTATTTCTGTTTTACCGATGAATCAATTGGAGCACAGAAAGTTTAAGTTACTTGCCTAAGATTCTTCTAGGTGGTGAAACTGAATCTGTACCCAAGTAGTGTGTTTGCAGTATACATTTAACCGCTTGTGCAAAGATAATTGATAGCAAAGACACTACTTTTCTCAGCTCTCAGGTTGGCAAGTTGTCCATTCTTCGTTAGGAAAAGTCCCCATTCCGTGCTCTTGAGAGCATGCCCTGTGCATACAGGTTCTGGGCAAATGTAAGAGTAATGATAAGTCATTCTCTCATCTGTTCATTAAGTGGGTGTTTATTGAGTACTTACCTAGTACACCTAGTACAGTGTAAGGCACTTTAAGACAAAAGAGGAATAGTAAAAATCCTTTTCCTAATTTCATATGCAATTTAGGTTACATTTCCATCTTTTGTTTTCCTGCTGTTTTAAAGTATTTAAAATGTCTAATGGGCATATTAAGAAAGCACTCTGTATCTAAACTGCCGTGTAAGTATCACGTTTTACTTTTATCATTGCTTGTTTTATTAAACAACTTTTCATGAGCCCTACTCATAGGCTCCTTTAGTCATTTATTTTTCACTTTTACATTCTTTCTTAATGATTAAACTTGTTGTTTGTGGTTACTGAGTAAAAGAAACATCGTCAATTAAAATTTCAAAGCTACTATTCAGTACAAGAAGGCCATGTTGCTAAATGAAAATATCATGTGATGAAAGGAAGCTGCAGTTTTTCTTATCAAATTAGTAACTTGCTTGTTATAGACAATAAATAAATGCTAATTGGTTCTCTGTACTGGTGAAGGCATCCTATACCTGTTCCCGGACGGTGTTTGTAAAGGAGTCTCATTTCTCCAGGACTATTCTTAGCCTAAGTTTATTCTATTTTTGTTTTTGGGCACCGACATGAGAAGAGGGCAGGAGAGGATCATTATCCTGTGCCAAGACCCCTGTTGAGTGATACCACGCATCACCTCATTTACCAGCAGGACTGAATGTGAGATAGCCATGTTTCTCAAAGTAGAAGCAAATCTTGGAAAGATCAAGTTCCAAATGAAGTGGGTTATTCCTAGCCAATGAGAAACTTAAACTGATGAAGGCCAAGAGGGGGAGACCATGGAAATCAGGGCTAAGGCAGGTAAAGAGAATTCAGTAGGAACATGACAAAGCCGTCTCTATCAATGAAAAAAGAATGTCAGGCTTTGGGGTTAATGGTTATTCAGCTACTTGTCAAAACAGATTTCGAGATACATACATTAAGAGGCCTGGGGTTACAGAGAAGAAAACATTCTGGTGATTATTTTTAAAAGGGACTTACCTTAATGCTTCTTAAACACTTCTAAGTTGAAAATCTTGAGATCACTAGTCAAAGTTCAAGAGGGTCATACATGGTTTTCTAACAAAGGTGGATAGATGCAAGTGTCAGGTCAAGAAAAGCAAGAAAAGTAAGACGGGGAAAACTTAGAATAACTGGGCAAGTGGGTGAAAGGATCAGGTGGAGTCTGGGTGAAATGACCAGGTATGGGGTACAAGAGTCAACAGAGGAAACGAAGAGTGTGCTGTTAGAAAAATAGCATCCGTGTTTAAGATAGTTACAATTCCTCTGTATACTGGCCTGAACACACAGTAGGTAGTGCTTTCCATGCTGGGTAGCATAAAAATATGGTGAACTACCACATGTTCAAGGGAGAGGCTTGCAGATAGAGTCTGGGTGTTAGGCAGCAACTTACTCAGTAAGGTGTTCTCATGATCCTAACTGGAGTCTTTTGCCTTCAAAGCCCATATTTCTTATTTCCTATTTCATTCTCTCTGAAGGGTTAGAAATGGGACCCATGGGTAGAAACTTTAACAATGATTTTGGTTCCATATAATGAACCATTTTTTGAATGAGGAAGGAAACATTTCATTGTGGAGTTAGTCAGGACTCATCAGGCTGTCCCCTTGACTGGAATGTTGCAGGGGCAGTGGTGCATGGACCCCTTCCTACCCTGGAAGTGTGTGTTTCCTGATTTCATGAATGAATCCTGGTTGAGCATCAGAGTGAATAGCAGATCAGGAAGGAAACTCTTTAGGAGAGAAGGAACAAGTCAAGGCAGGTAGGTGGTCAGAAAGCAGAAGGCATTTAAAAGGCAAGGCAGGAAGGCTCAGCTGGTAGCTAAGAAGCAGGAAGAGCCACAGGAGCCCAGAGGGCAGGTTTTAAATGGAAAATAAATTAGATACAAGCCATCAGCGCCCTGAGAACATGGGTCCTGAGGTGAAGCTCTTGCAGAGTTAGCAATCCCCAGTGACACAGCCATACCAGAGTGTGGGTGTCACAGGGCCCCGGCTGATGGCAGATATATAAATGGGTTTGACTCCCAGAAGTGGTGTCATTCTATTTTGTCTTAAGGTTCAGCTGTGGTGGAATTGTAAGGAACATTGCTCCCAACCGGATTGACTTGTTGAGGGGGAAATTTGTCTGGATTAATGGAAATGGGTAGCTGTGCATTGCTAAGAAGGGCAAAGCACGGAACGGCAGAAAGACGAACAGGAGGAGTCACCTGTTAAAATTAGACACCCACTGATTCCTGAAACATAACCGCAATGATATTTTCTACGCCATGTTTCCCAAAGGATATTTCAGTGATGAGCATAGAGCTCACTCACTCGAAACTGTGAAACTGTGTAAACTATATCCATTGATTTTAACATGGACTAAATGGTCTTTGCAAATGATTATAGTGATGCTCTTTGCTCAGGAGTGCCTTTTCTCCGTGTGTGTGCTTCCCACGTGGGGTATATCCTGTCAACAACCTGTGCATACAACTGTCCATTCATCCCAACACCCCGAGATCTAAGAGAGTTCCCAATTCAGGGAAAAGGCCGCATGGTCTGTTTTAGGCAGGAAAACCATTTTCTGTCCTTGAGACTTCCGTAACGGCAAGGGAGGCTTGGCAGGGCTCCTCTTCCATGGCAAGTGTCTCCCCCTCATTTACCATCAAAATGTCTCCTTGGAACAAGATGCTTATCTGCTGTAGGAGGAGCATGGGAAGTGAATTCCTAAACAACTGAATTGACTGCAACTGTGCTTTCTGAAGTTGGCACCGTCTGCAGTTGTAGAACTATGACTCTCTTTACATCTGCAGTGATGGATTGAAGGTGACAGCGTGACTTAGAGTTCTAAGCTCCAAGCTGGTCAGTTGATTTCACAAGTACAATGTTGCGAGAGTCATTTATCAGAAGTGTGAACCCAGAGATTTGGATGTTTGAAGTGACAGCTGTTTGAGAAATAACTCACAGAAAATTAGGATAAGATCTTTGATAGGTAATAGTGGGCTCCTTTGTTAATTTTTGGAGTGTGTGATTGGGGTGATAAAAAGTCTCCATGGACATTTCTGTAATTTAAATGGTGGGATGGTTCCTTTCTTTTCACTGCAATAATACCAGAAAAGACTAGAGTGGCTCCAAATTTCAGTTGATGCAACCCTTACTTAATGTTTGTGTATGGATTTGTAAAGAAAATTAAAACCCTAAAGCAAAGATACCCTGGGAATCATTTTTTAACAAAGAATGATTTTTGCCTGTGGGCCTAATGCTGTATTAGTGGTGCATAGATAATCCCTTTGAAAAGTCACAATATTGGGTCAAATCCTTTTAATCACAGACTATGGAGCCCGTGAAAATTGTGCTCTTTAGACGCTAAGCACTTTTTACCTCCACAGGAAAGTAAAATTAAGTCATCATCTGTGATGCTGTTTGTTCTTTTATTGTCAAGTTTAAACATTGGCATGGAACAAGACTTTTGACATTCATTTCCTAGCAAAGACCCGGGCTCAGTTTATTTTGTGAACTAATAATCTGCATTCACAACATCGGCTCAAACTCTTTTTTTCTTCCTGCTGTAATAATTACCCAAGTTACACTTCAAAATATATCTACGGGTCTCCTTTCTTATCAACTTTAGTTGGTATTGAGCCTTCTGATGCAACATAGCAGTTCCCAAGACAGAGCAGAGTTGAGTTGGAGAGAAAATTTTAATACACCAGCTCAGACATTACATATAAACTTAATAAAGTCGGATTGGCCCAATGTGTAAACTTCTTCCACAGCAGTCAGTCTGTATCAGGAGCTGCATTTAGTCTCTGAGGCCCAGGGGTACCATTCAGCATATTACCACCGAGGTGAATTGGTTCTTTCCTAATACATTTTGGAAGTACTCTATTTTTGTTTCTTCCCCAATCACACACACATACACATTACCTTCTCTATGTGTCTCTTTCTCTGTCTTTCTTACATCCACTTGCCCCAAATCCCTGCTTTACAGCACATATTCCTGCATTAGTCTGTTATCTTAATTGTATTTTCCGAGATACTGATGAGTGAGTTTTTAGATTTTTTCTCTTTCTTTCTTTCTTTCTTTCTTTCTTTCTTTCTTTCTTTCTTTCTTTCTTTCTTTCTTTCTTTCTTTCTTTCTTTCTTTCTTTCTTTCTTTCTTTCTTTTTTGAGATGACTCATAAAGTCATCTTTTTCTCCAGGTTTTCTTTTTTCTATTTTGTGGCGTTTGGCCCTTTTTTCTTCTTCTTTGTGGACTGCTTAACTCCTATGTGTATTAAATCTCTAATCATCACTGGTACCTATAAAGTAGAAATGATTTCTCTCATACAAGAAATTGTTTTCAGAGAGGTTAAATCGCTTGCTTGCTCAAAGTCAGCCAAAATTTGATTTTGGAACTGTCCACTTTCTAAGTCCTATATTTTAGGTCCTATGCTGTAGCCTCTATTCCTTTTATGTCATATAGGAAGATTATGCATTTCTGATCTCTCTCTTTCATATATATATATTTGTATATACACATAGAAATATAGGTAGATAGGCATATTTCAGTACATACAAAGTAGTGTGGTAGATAATATTCCCAGTTTCCTGGTTTTTTTTTATTGGAGTGAATTATACTTGAAAAAATGATAAAGAAAATGAGATATCAATCCTGAAAGCAATAAATTAGACTGGAGTTTTGATGAGGCCAGAGAATAGAAAAGCACCAGAAAAAAATTCTAAACATCATTATTAATTTCTGTTAATAATAGCTAAAGTCTCACTCATTGTTTCAATTGCATTTTGATATTTCTCCCTCCTAGACTCCTTTCCATTTATTAAACCATGACAAGGTTTGCTAAAAGGTAATAAAAATAAAAGTCTAACTGTGGCCTAGCCCAGTTTGCCAGAGGTAGCCTTGTTCTAAACAGAATCAAAGGCTTCTGTGCTCTTTGCACATGCCACATGGATCAGACTCCATTATTATTCTTGGTTTCTCGCTTGTTTCTAGACTTGGGTCTTCTGACACTTAAGCAGGTATGGACAGGACTTGAGTGTGTAACAGTAATAATAGCTAACATTTAATGAATCCTCAATAAATTCCAGGCACTGTGCTGAGCTCTGTATAACTTGTCTGTAGTTTCACAGCTGCTAAGTAATTTGTCCAAAGTCACAGAGATAGTAAGTAGTGAAGCCGGATTCAAAGTCTTAATTTTTCTGACTCCATAGCCCAAGCCCTTAACCCTCGTTCATACAAGATTTCCATTATCTAACCCAGTGTTCACACATATTAATTGCTCAAAAAGTGCCTCTTGGATTGAAAAATAAGAGAGAGACTGTATTCTATTAAAACAAACACTAGACATAATTAGAAGATAAAGGCTTGAATTACATTTATGCTGCTTTTAGCTTTGTGGCATCAATAATTCATGTCACTCTTTGGATTCCCATTTTCTTCATCTGTAAAATGAAGGGAAGAGGGTTAAATGAGCTCTGAAGTCTCTTTAAACTCTGGCAAATAAACCCAGAAGTGGAGACTAGAAAAATAATTCAGAACCGCTAGCTGATGCCCCAATATTGGGCAAATAGCTATTGCATTATTCTAGTGGATCTTCAGTTCAGCTGTGGTGGCATAATTCCATTTAGATCCAATCTAGATACGTTTTTGCTAGGTCCTCTATCATTTTTCAGAATGTTTGAAAAACAAAATACATTTAGGCTTCTCACCCTGAGTTTGGAAATCTGAAATATACATAAGATGATATGAGCAGAGGCTGACTTTGATTACCATATAGTGGCATACCCGGGGGCTGCAATAACAAAACCTATAAAATTGAACCTGATATGAACCATGACGGGCCTCCGTAATGTGTGGATGCTTTGGCTTTCAAGTATATTCTTTCACTGTATTATACAAAATGTGGATAAAGGGATAAGTGAGTTTAAAAATGATCATATGAGAGAGGCGCACTGCCATACTATAGAGCTCTTTGCCCTGGGGAGATCAGAAATGTAAGGCAGCCTCATTTCCTTTCTTTTAAGTGCTTTCTGGGTTGCTTAGGGTTGCCTGCAATGGCTTGGTTGGTTTGTTGTTTGCTAAATTAAGGTAATCTCAATCTTGATACTTTTTTTTTTTTTTTTTTTTGAGGAATTGCTGTCCAAAGAAGATTTTTTTTTTTGAGAGGCTTAAAAAAAAAATAAAGGCAGGGCGATTGAGAAAGAGAAAAGCTAGAAAAAGGACTAGAGGAAAAGGAAGAAGATGAGAGAGAAATATTTACTCATAAGCCTATTTGGAATTGAAACTATTTTAAGGCACAGGGGGAGGCCACTGGGCTTGCTTTAAGTGCAGTGATCCAAAAAAATATTCAAGCACCAAAGTTGATGACCATGGCAGCTGCCTTCGCTATGGACCCCTGAGCACCCACATTGCCTCTCCCCAGCCTCGGTGACATGAATGAATATTCACCCCAGCTTTCTTTGCACACTGGGTATGGCAGACTGATGTATCCGGGCAGCTTGCAGTGCCCACACAGCTTCCAGTGCACCTGCAGACTGATGGCGCAGTTGAGCCGAGTCCACTTGTCTTATCCTGATCTCTTACACCCTTAGCACTGTTCCTCTGCTGGTTCTCTGGTTGACCAGAGAGGAAACAACTTGAGCTCACCATGTTCTCATTCTCTGAACACGGATCGACCTCTGCAATCTGGCCTAACTCACATACACATTTCTGTCGTGTTTCCTTGGCATTGTGAACCAGTGTTCTCATGAGGAAGGCTAATGACTGTGAGATGAACATAGGCAAACTGCCTGATATGAAATAAGAAGGGGCTTTGGATTCAGCCTTCCATCATGCCTCCATTATCACTACCTGCAGGACGTTTGCCGAGTCTTCTACCTCACTGGTTTTCATCTGTAAAAAAGGAAAACATTTTCTTTCCCCAGATCTCGGGCTGGTGGCGACAATACACATGAGGCATAGTTCCTAGTATATGGCATGTGTTTTGTATTTGGTAGTCATGATTATGATTTTGATTGCACTTCTTTCCCCTCTGGCCTGAAGTTGACAACACTTCTTCTCGCGTACAGATAGCTTGAAGCTTCCAGTATGTGGTCAGGCTTCACTTTGACCTGGCAAGAGCCCTCTATTTGGGGGTGAACCGTGAGCTTTCTGATTTAGGCCTAAACATGCTAAAGTTGGGGAGGACATGATGCTAGGTTTATACTCACTTAGCAGTTTCAAAACTGTAATCTAATCTAATAAAAGAGTAATATGCAAATTGACCATCACTCCAAGACACCTAAGCCACACACACCATCCAAGCCATGCCTCCCAGCCAATCAGAGTGGTTGTATGCGAATTAACCCAGCCAAGATGGAGGCCAGCAGCCACGGAGCTAGAGTAAACAGGAGGCTTCCGTTGTAACTGCCTGACTAGGCCAGTGGGCCTCTGCTCAAGCAACAATGTTTTAATTATAGAAGCCACGGAGCTGAAGCAAACAGGAGGCTTCTGTTGCCTGGCTAGGCCTCCGCTAAAGGTAACAAAGTTTCAATTGTCTAAACTAATAAAAGCGTAATATTAAAATTAACCGTCTCTTTGGGACGGGTAAGCCATGCCCACCAGCCAATCAGAGCGATTGTATGAAAATTAGCCCAGCCAACATGGAGGCTGCCACTCACAGACCTGAGTAAATGGCAGCTTCCATTGCAGCAGGAGTGAAACTGAAACTGTTTACAGGCAGCTCCGCTTATCCTGGCTCCAGGCAAAACATATTTGCAACAAAGTCTCAATTATGGACAGCAGGCCTGGCCTGACTACTAAGGGTAACAATATCTCATTATAGAAGCCATGAGGTGAAACAGACAGGAGGTTTAGTTACTAGCCCTCAGCTTAAAGGAACAGTGCATCAATTATAGAAGATAAAAAAAACCCAGAAACCTGCTTCCAGCCAGCCTTGCTGGGACATTGGGTCAATGGGAACTGTGGGCAGCCTGAAAGCCTGAAAGCGCCCCTCAGCCCATCACCCACGCTGGCCACAACCCAATGGGGTGATGGATGTTACTGGGGTGCTTGGCCAGCCGGCAAACAGCCATCAGCCCCTCACCCAGGCTGGTCAGGCATGCCAGCAGGTGGACATCCCCAGAGGGGTCCCAGACTGTGAGAGGGCACAGGCCGGGCTGAGAGACCGCCCGAGTGCAAAAATTTTTGTGCACCACGCCCATAGTAATGTTATATGAAGGGTTAGCTTTAGTCTGCATTCTTTTTGGAGGCATTTGCTATTTTACTCTCATGCTGAGGGGCAGATTTATTATAAGCTCAATTTCGAAGTTCTTGGTCTAATATTCTCAAACACAAATCTTCTAGATTCTAGGGAGGATTGTGGCCATAACAACAATAGATGCAAATATCTACCTTTTATATCATAGTAATCTCTTGTGAAGTATTGTTTGAAGTGCAAAGATTTCATGTGAGTGAGCTCATTGAATTTAGGCAGATCTTTCGCTTTAGTTGCTATAGTTACATATGTTGAGTTTTGATGGCCAGCACATTGTTATAAAAATAATGTGGTTTTAAAACATAATATTGGTAATTAAGCAGTATGATTAGACATAATCAACTGTCAACTATATGGGGGCAGACCAGTCATAGTTAAGCAAAACAAGCTGTAGACACTTCATTTCTTGGCCAAGAAATTTGATAATCAGGCCACCACTAATTAGTGCTAATTACTGACCTCTGCCCACCCTCTCACATTAACTGCAGTTGGTCAGAAGGAGGAGCAGGCCTAGTTGGAGGTCTGGGCAGCTGGAGTGTTGGAGAACAAGCAGAGAAGGCACTGGTCCTCACTCCAGCAGTAACTGACTGACATAGGCACCAAATTAGAACTCCAAGTCTTGATTGCTCTTCTAAATGGGGTTAACATATCATTCTAATCAAGTACTTATTGCCTCATTTTTCTCTTCTATCTGGGGAGAGGAGTAGGTCCCAGGTACCTGATGCCCTTATGAATAAGCTGCTCTGAGATCAGATGTGGATTTCCCATGTAGCTAATGAAAGTTAAGCTTTAAACCCCTTACTTGAAAGGCCTATTTTCAAATCCTGATTGAATTTTGTATAACTTTTAGATCTCTCAGAAGCTGGAGAGTTAGTATTTGTTTCAATCATGCTTTGGGGTAAATCTCTTACTACGAAGTTATGTTTAGAACATAGGGTGCTGCACTACAATATTTTAAAATCCTGCTATATAATAAAACCCTAATAGGCAAGTCCACTGAAGGGTGGAACAATCTGTTGCTATGATGCGCACTGACCACTAGGGGGCAGATACTCAACCTAGGAGCTGCCCCCTGGTGGTCAGTGTGCTCCCAAAGGAGGAGCCTTGCTCAGCCAGAAGCTGGGCTCCTGGCTGGTGAGTGCAGTGGTAGCGGGAGCCTCTCCTGCCTTCAGGGCAGTTGGACATCCCCCAAGGGCTTTCAGACTGTGAGTGGGCTCAGGCCGGGCTGAGGGACTCCCCACCCCCAAGTGCATGAATTTCTTGCAGTGGGCCTCAGGTGTTAAAATAATACTGTAACTTGCATCAGTAACTTAGCAGTTACCTAGTGTCCAGATCTCGGATACTTTGGAGTGCTTCAAATTCATCCCTAAGTACTCTAAGTGAATTCACCATTAATGTCAATAAAATTCCTCTAACAAACATGTTACTCTGCGCAAAAGGTATGGCAGAGACCTCTTTCAGCGCAGAACCTTTATACTATTTTTTTTACTTGATTTTATATGTGGTGTATGCTTGCCATCTTTATGAAACTTCACAACTGAAGGTATAAGAATCATTGACAGTGAAAGAAACAGATGAAAAGAATAAGTTAAAAAAAAAGAAAAGTTCCACTTGGAAAGGCAAAAAGTAAATGTGGAGATCAGAGACAGCTGGGGAAGACAGGAGCCCCTTCAATGAAAACAGTAGCAGTTTTGGGGGCATTCTGTGTAAGAACAGATTCATCAAAACCAAAATTGCCCCCAAGGATTTCACTTGCAGGCAGGTGACAAAATTGCTAATTAGAACAACAGGCATCAATTAAGTCTTTATATCTCATAGAGTAAAACAAGCAATCTTACACTAAAGTAAAACTGAATTAAAATCAATATGCTTTTTCTAGGCAGGACTTTTTATAATATTTGAAGCTATATACTCTGGTGGTTAAGGGCACTAGCTTTGAAGTTGGACTGCTTAGATTTCTTATTGAGGTATACTTAATGTATAATAAATTACTCATATTTAAACTTCCTGATTTGATGAATTTTGACCTGTGTAGTCAAGTGTAAAACCATCATGATAATTAAGATAATAAACCTGTCTGTTACTCCTAAATGTTTTCTCATAGCCCTTATAAAAACTTCCCTCCATGTTCTACACTCCCCTTCCAAGCAATCAGTGATGTACTTTGTTTTACTGTAGATTAGTTTGCACTTTCTAGAAATTCATATAAATGGGATTATTTCACATATGCTCTTTTTGGTCAAATTTCTATCACTTTGCTTAATTGTTTTGAGATCCATCCTGTTGTGTGTATCAGTAGCCTGTTGCTTTTTATTGCTGAGTCGTATTCCAATGTATATCTATGTGACAATGTTTATCTATTCACTATTGGTGGACATTTGGGTTTTCACATTTTACTGTTATAGACATCATGTCATATTAAGTCTTTGTATGGATGTGCTTTCAATCTCTTGGATACATTATTTAGGGCTGGAATGGCTGGGTCACATGTAGGTGTATGTTGACTACCTGGATTTAAATCTGTGCTTTATCAAATACTAGCTTATGGCACTTTGTTAGTATGTAAGGTACAAGTTTGTTAGAAGACTTAAATTATATGATTCATGTAAAGCAGGGGTAGGGAAACTTTTTTCTTCCAAGAGCTATTTTGATGTTTATAAAATCATTGACAGCCAATATAAAATTATCGACTTAAAAAATTAGCCTGTTATATTTAGGCAAACATTTACTTAATTCACCCTCAATGCCGTGGCAGGGCCGGACCAAATGACTTTACCAACCTTAAGTGGCCCATGGGCCAGATATCTCCACTCCTGCTATACAGCAATTAGGACCATGACTAGCCTATAGTAAGCATATGTAATTTTAACTATAATTGTTTTTGCAAAGCTTAAAAACTCTAGGAAATTTCAGTGTTGAAATTTCTTAGCTTAACTTCTCAGGAAAATTCATTCATGTGAAAAGTGATTATTTCATCATGCTGCATAATAGTGGGTCTAAAAATATCTGTTTAAAAGACATATTTACTTGTAATATGAGGATGTGCATGGTTTTTAGCTAATGAAATTCATAGAATGATAGGAAGTCAACCTTTGAAATGACAGATTGCATAAGATTTCACTTTCTAAAAGGCTATTCATATATTAAAATGCATGGGGTGTGTAATCAATTTAGTAAGAATTAGTAATAACTAATTAAATATATCCTATCTAATAAAAGAGTAATATGCAAATTAGGCAGCATTCCATCACAAAGATGGCCACCCCCATAGCCACAAGACGCCAGTGCCCAGTCCGGCTCAGCCCCGCCAGTGAAGTGGTCAGGCCTGTTAGCCAGGCAGGTGGCAGGGGAGGCGGGGGGCCTGAGAGGCGGAACAAGAGATCAGAGGGGGCTGGGGGTCCCCTCCCCAGGCCAGAGGCCTTCACCAGAGGCCTCAGACATGGGCAAGGGCAGAGCCAGTGATCATTTTCCACCTTTGTGGGCAGCGGAAGAATCAGTGTTTTCTCTCATTAACTCCAAAAGCATATCTTGTCACCCACTGCCCGGCAGAAGTGCTCTAGGCCCCATGTGAGCAAGGCTCAGTCAGGGCAGCCTTAGCTCATAGGTGCTGGCCCCCAGAGTGCACATTCCTCCTTTGCAGTCATCCCACCATTTCACTGAGAGGGCGAAACTCCTCACCTCCTCTGGGTTCCTGATTTTGTATGCTGACCAAAGGCACCTCAGCGAGGGACGCCCGCGCCCACCAGGTGTGTCTGTCTATACCTGCTCCCACCTTAACCCCACAGAGGGGATCTCGTCACTTCACTGGCCTCTGTAGGAACAGGGCATCACCATTCCGCCTTCTCATTGTCATCTCACAGGTGCACACCCTCAGCACCCAGAACACCCAGACACTCTCCAAAGGACATGAGCATGCCGGAGGGGACATGCGCATGTCCTGTGGGGGACATAGGCATGCTGGGGTTGATGGAAGTGCAGCGGAGGGGTGGGGGGAATGTGCATGCGCCTTGGTCTGGGACTGCTGCAGGCACACGAGGGTGACAGCCTGCTGGGGGGCGTGGGCATGCCAGGTGGGGAGGGAAGGATGTGCTCACCGGAGGCCTCTGGCTTTGCAGATCTGCAAACTCCCATGGTGCAGTTAGGAGGACATGTTAACATGGCCTGCCACAGTGACTGTTCCTGCGATGGCGCACCTTCTAGGGCAGGAGGTGGGACTTGGGCAGCCACTCCTCCTCGGCGCTGATAGCCTGCAAGCTCTAATTCAGCTCGGCCTGTGGGCTCTGCTTGGCATGCTCACGGCTGCCACCGCCCCCATGTGAGGAGTACAGGCTGCCTTCAGCTGGCCTGCCTCCCCTGTCTAGAGGCTCTCTGTGCGCATGCTGCCCACCAGCCAGGAGCAGCCAGGGCGGGGTAGGATGCCTCCCCCTGGCCACTTGGTGCTTGTGCAGGTTTGCACTGCCCACAGACCCGCCATCTTTGTTGGGTTAATTTGCATACTCGCTCCTGATTGGCAGAGGGATGGTCAATTTACATGTTTCTCTTTTATCATATGTACTAGGGGCCCAGTGCACAAAAATTTGTGCACTGGGGCGGGGGGGGGTTCCCTCAGCCCAGCCTGTGCCCTCTTGCAGTCTGGGACCCCTTGGGGGATGTTCCCCTGCTGGTGTGCCTGGCCAGCCTGGGTGAGGAGCTGAGGCAGCTGGTGGCCACCTCCAGGGTCCCAATGGCTGGCTCCGCCTCCTCCACAACCTGAGCCCAGCAGGCCATGCTGGTGGCCTGCTCCTGGTCCCAATGGCTGGCTCCGCCTCCTCCACAACCTGAGCCCAGCAGGCCATGCTAGTCGCCTGCTCCTGGTCCAGATCACTGTCTCTGACTATTCCTCAGTCTGAGCCCTGCCGGCCATGCTGGTCTCTTGCTCCTGGTCTGATCGCTGGCTCTGCCCCCTCCTCAGGCTGAGCCCAGCTGGCCATGCTGGTCGGTTGCTCCTGGTCCGATGGCTGGCTCCACAGCTCCTCAGTCTGAGCCCAGCCGGCCATGCTGGTCACTGCCACTGGGTCCAATCGCTGGCTCCGCCCCCTTCCCCTCCTTAGTCTGAGCCCAGCAGGCCATGCTGGTCGCTTGCTCCTGGTCCGATCACTGGCTCTGCCCCCTCCTCAGTCTGAGCCCAGCCACCTGCTGCTGCCTGTGCTGCACCTGCCTCCATCTTGGCTAGGTTAATTTGCATACAGCTGCTGTGATTGGCTGGTGGGCATGGCTTGGCTGGTGGGTGTGGCTTAAATGTCTTGGAGAAACGGTTAATTTCCATATTACTCTTTTATTAGATTAGATGATATTATATACCATCATATATTATTATATGATAAAAGAACTAAGCTTCTCTTTTAGTTAGCATGTGGTAATGAGGAATGATCTTGAGATTGAAGCTGAAACCACCTTCCTTATTAGCTGTGTTGCTTTGGGACAACATTTAACCTCCCTGCCACTTAGAAGAATTAGCCCCCAGCTCAAAAATCTAGGCTCTGTGCTGCATTCTATGACAAGCTACTTCCTTAACCATCCTGGCAGTCCCTAAAATCTAAACATTGAGTTAAATCCTTGTTAATTATGCCCACGGAGAGTTTCATGATTGCCTAAGAAGTATAGTACTTTAATGCATTTATGCAGGGGCCTTCATGGGTGTCCAGATTTCGTGCTGTTACCTTTTGGTTGAAATGATGAAAACCAGTCAGTGTCACAGGAGACATAGCTGGGCTCTCAGGTTATCATCACTGACAGGGTCAGAGTGGAGCCGCCACCCTCCCTCCCTGTCTGCTTGAAAGTAGCCTGCACATGGGTGGTAAACACATGTTTTTTGTTCCTCCTAACTGTAGAATAGTAAGTACTTGAAGAAAGGACCCTCTCCTGAGGATGTAAATTTTCAAACACAAAGCCCAGATAGACACAAGGAAATTGTGATTTTTCTTCTACATCTTATTTTTAAACATATATATATATATATATATATATATATATATATATATATATGTATATATATATTCATTTCAGAGAGGAAGGGAGAGGAAGAGAGAGGCATATCAATGATGAGAGAAAATCATTGATTGGTTGCCTCCTGCGCGCCCTCACTAGGGATTGAGCCTAAAACCTGGGCATGAGCCCTTGACTGGAATCAAAACTGGAAACCTTCAGTCTGAAGGCTGACGCTCTGTCCATTGAGCCAAACCGGCTAGGGCTCTACATCTTATTTTTAGCTTTACTGTTGTTTTGGATATTCTTCTCAGCACCGCCTTATATGAAATGAACTATAACGCTGCACTTCAATTGGCACCTGCTTTCTGCCTTTTCAACTCACAGCTGGATGAACAGATGCCAGTGAGCAGTCGCTGTCCAATAATTCCCCTCAACTGTTTTGTCAAGGCGATCACTTGCATTTTTTATATTTATTTATTTGTATGTGTAGCTCCTTTTCCCTGATAATATTCAAAATGATGACCCCATCATAGGAGAGTAATGATTTAGAAGTACTGCAGTAGTTACAAATTCTGTAGAATACATCTTAGACTTCAACTGCTGAATGATCTTAATGGGTCTTTTCCAGATGTACACTTGAGGAGGCATCGATGTCCTTAATACATTTAAATCCTTCCCCACCCCCAACTCAACATCATCACCTAGCAGTGTGCAGGGGAGGATTCTGGACAGGCGTTGCCATGGTTGTTGCTAATATCTCTGCAATTAATCATTAGTTCTTTTCTTGAGGAATCCTTAGAGACAGGAAAGTTATTTGGCGGTGCCTTATTTAAATCTTGCTTTTAAACAAAATGCTTCTTTCCCCCCATTCTGATAAAAGGAAGCCATGTTTTGGGTCATTTTATTTATACATTTAGCCCATTCAAGGAGTCTTTCTGGGCTTCTGCTCCAGTCATCAAGAAAGCAGGCAGCTGTTCGTGCTGAGTTAAGAGAATATGCCCAGCCCTGACCGGCTTGGCTCAGGATAGAGCGTTGACCCGCAGACTGAAGGGTCCCAGGTTCGAGTCTGGTCAAGGGCATGTGCCTTGGTTGCGGGACATCCCCAGTATGGGGCATGCAGGAGGCAGCTGATCGATGTTTGTCTCTCATAGATGTTTCTAACTCTCTATCCCTCTTCCTTCTTCTCTGTAAAAAATCAATAATATATATTTTTTTTTAAAAAGAGAGAATATGCCCAATGTGTGGTCAGGTCCTCTGAGCATTCTGGTACGATGTCCAGTGTACATTGCATTTTGCTTCCTTTCAGTAAGTAAGTTGCTAGACTGTTTTCTTTCAAACAAACTCAACTTCTGATCATCTGTTTTGGAAAAACTATAAAAGCCTCATTTTGTGCAACTATGGGAAAAAAAACTATTACCTTTTCCTAGTCTGGAAAAAGAAGGCAAATCAGATAAACAAGAAAGTCAATTGTTGGCTTAATTTCCATATTCCAAACTGGTAATTATATTTTTAGTTATTACTGTCAAAGTATAAATTATTAAATGTTTGTGTTTGTGATATTTTTCATTGCTGAATTATCCAAATTGATTGGCATGTGGTAAAAATTTAATTTGCCTTTTGCTTTCTCATTGCTTCAACATGTTTGCAGAATGCAAATGATTATATGAAATTTTTTATGCATTATTCATAATCAGAATGCTAGTTTATAGTTTTAAAAGGAAATTCAAGGTGAAACCTTCCAATATTCATCCCGTGCTCTTCCTGGATGCCTTTATTTTTTCTATGTAATTTCTAGAGAGTTAAAATGATCATGTAAAGGAAAGATAACATATTCTCCCTTAGAATATAGAAATTTCACTAGAACATATTTTTAGAGGATAGACAGCCAAATACGAATTTCCTAAAAGGGAAAATTTTCCAAATTTTAAACTATTCTATTTATTTAAGCTTTTTTTTTGTGTGTGTGTGTCAATTTTTTCATTCTGATCAACTAATAACAGTGGGTCTAAATTGGAGTGAATTTGAGTCTAAAATTCAGTAATGGCTGCCTGGCCAGTGTGGCTCAGTGGTTGAGCACTGACCTGTGAACAAGGAGGTCACACAGTTTGATTCCTGGGTTTGCATGCCCAGGTTGTGGGCTAGGTTCCAATGTGGGGCATGCAAGAGGCAGCTGATCGATGATTCTCTCTCATTGTTGGGATTTCTATTTCTCTCTCCCTCTCCCTTCCTCTGAAATTAATAAAAATGACATATTTATAGATAGATAAGTAAATAAAATTCAGTGATGCCTTCAGCAATATTCATTTTAATCAAGTTTAACTTCTCTGAGGTGTGTGGTGTGTGTGTGTGTGTGAAACAAGAAAGGTTGTGAGATGATTTGCCAAAAAGAAAATTAAAAAGCTGATTCCCAAGGATGGATTTGAGAAGCAGATCATCTGAGCTAGAAAGCACTGGGTCTGTAACTCGGGTTCAGATATTCCATGGACACAGAAGTTTTCTGTTAGGAACCAGACCGTTGGCAGGACCGGCTCTATGGCCCGTGTGGCAAAAGTCAGGTTCCGGGAGCCGCGAGATTCTGCTCTTGCCTCTGACGTCAGTGTGCTTTTTTCCCCCTGGCTCACGTTTTAGAAACATTCCAGTTTCCTCACTGCTTTCATGTCTGCTGTGGACCCTCCTCCCCGCTCTGTGCCATCCATTCTCTCCATGCACCAACCCTGCCTGCTCTGGTGAGTGCACTCTGACCTACTTCTGATCTGAACCTCATTCTCCTCCTCCGTCCCAGGCCCAGGCCTTGGCAAGTGACCAGACAGGAACCCCATTCCAGGCTCCCTTGGTATGGGTGAGTAAGGGCCCTGTGGCTGCCCCTACCCTGGGCATTTGACGGAATGCCGTCTTGTATGGAAGAGTTCCTTCTACACTGTTCTTTTATGCCTAAAATGGTTTTCTGGTGACCTAGTTTGAAGAGGAAAGAAAAAGAACCTAGGAAGAAACACCATCCATCTAATAGCTTCATGTCGTAAAAAGTGTGTTGCCATCAGTTCCGCATCATGGAAGAGCAAAGTGCCACCCATTTCTCCTCCCTTCTCTCCTTTCTCTTTTCCTTCTTCACTAGTTATTCACAGTCAGCTGTGTGCTGTCTAGGGATACAAAGATAAGAAAACACTTATTGTCTCACATACACTACTTAGAGTTAACAAAATGGTGGAAGAGAAAGAAGTAAAGAAACACTGTATAATGCGACCAGTTTTAATATTACGGGGCTGCCGTTTACATGGTGGTGCTTTCTGTCACAGACAGGACGTGGCGGGACTCCTCACTTCCTCTCCTGTTTATTACCTTGCTAACAGTGGCATCTTCATAGAGGAAATGAGGTTTGCTTTGCAATTTGCAGGATGACTGGGAATTCTGCAGGGCGTCCAAGGGTGGAAGGAAATTCCAGGAATAAAGAACAGCATATGCAGAGGCATGAAGGCATCTGGGAGTGAGGAGGGTTCAGGTCACTGGGGCCAGCTGTGTGCTGCTGGAGCAGAGAGTGGGTAGCAGAGAGGAAGAGTGTATATAGACTGGAAAACACAGATCAGCTAATGGGGAGAAAATTTTCAAACACACTTTCGCCCACCCCACTCCCACAAAAATACACAAAAAGCACTTTTTCACAGTAGGACAGGACACTTCTCCCTCCGACAGCAGGAGTACACTTGTCTAAATAGAATTACCCTTGGGAATGCCTGGGATCAGGATCATGGAAGAACACGACAGACTGTTGAATGACAGATAAAGCAGCATGGCTAATGGTTGTGCATAGACCAGAGTTATTTCTACTCCCAGAGTTTTTATTTAGTAACTAATTGCTTTACTTGCAATATGCTCACTAGTTTGGTGTGTCTCAGGGTTTACATAGTTGTTCTGAAGTGTGGATGAAAACAGTGAGACAGCAGATGGGGCTGGAGAGAGGATGCCACTGCGTGGGTAATGGGATGAAGTGGGGTCTTCCGTTTGCAATGTACAGAAGATTTCTCTCTCCTTTGTCTCTAGAAACCAGGTCAAAAATCCATTGCTCCCCGCTTCAGAATATGTTTGGTCATTTGGGAGAAAAAACTGAATATGTATCAGTATACTAGGATGCAGAGCATGGGTAATAAATGGGACTCTGATTTGATTACTCTAGTTTGAAATTTACATAATAGATACACAAGAGGACATAAAGATTTATTGATTTCTTACCAACCTTGAAGCTTAGGGGCCAAATAAACCCCAGATACCTGCTTCCAGCCTTGGGCTCAAGGAAGTGCTGGGAGCCTGGGTTGTTAGGGGCAACCTGACCTGGGCTCCAGCTAAAGCAACAAAGTTTCAACTTTAGAAGTTAAATAAATTCCAGCCAGCCTTGCTGCAAACAGCCATCAGCCACTCACCAGGCTGGCTAGGCACCCCAGCAGGGACCCCCTCCCTGAAGGGGATGTCGCCACTCTGAAAATGGCCCTCAGCCCCTCACCCAGGCTGGCCAGGCACCCCAGCAGGGACCCCCTCCCTGAAGGGGATGTCGCCAGTCTGAAAACGGCCCTCAGCCCCTCACCCAGGCTGACCAGGCACCCCAGCAGGACCTCCACTCTGATCCAGGACACCCTTTAGGACAAACCACCAGGCCTCTACCCTATTTAATAAAAGGGTAATATGCAAATTGACCCTAACAGCAGAACCACTGGGAATGACTGGTCACTATGATACACACTGACCACCAGGGGGCAGATGCTCAATGCAGGCTGTGGTGCACTCCCCCCTCCCCAGCGGAAGCATGCACAGGCCTGCATCACCTCCTGGCCCGGGGGTGGGGGTGAGGGCATCAGGATGGGGGTGGGGCCTCAGTGGAGAGCTCTCAGTACTCCTGCTTTAGAGTCTGAAGGCACAGAGAGGAAGGGAGAGCATATATGCAGTTAGGGCAGTGGTTCTCTCAACATTCTTGCCCTTTACATACAGTTCCTCATGTTGTGACCCAACCATAGCATTATTTTTGTTGCTACTTCATAACTGTAATGTTGCTTCTGTTATGAATCGTAATGTAAATATCTGATATGCAGGATGGTCTTAGGTGATCCTGTGAAAGGGTTCAACCGCTGAAGAGTTCATGACCCAAATGTTGAGAACCGCTGAATTAGGGGGTTTAGTCCAGGAGGTGAGGGCGGATAGGCAGTTAGGGGGATCAGGCCAGCAGGGAAGAGCAGTTGGGTAGTTAGAGGCCAGGAGGGCAGAGCAGTTAGGGCCATCAGACCTGCAGGAGAGTAATTAGGGGTATCAGGCAGACAGTAGAGCAGTTGGGGGCATCAGGCAAGCAGGCAGGTGAGCACTTAGGAGCCAGTGGTTCTGGATTGAAAGAGGGTGCAGATTGGAGAGGGTGCAGGCCAGGCTGAAGGACCCTTCCCACACCCTGTGCATGAATTTTGTGTACCAGGCCACTAGTATTCTATGTTGACACAACTAAATCATGGAGCTATTAGTTTTCAGGAGCTATAGTACTTAGAGCAAAATCCTAGAAATTTCCAACCATATAAATCATATTGGAATAATTCATATTTTTCTAATATAACCTAGAAGTGATTTAAAAAAAAATATATATATATTTATTGATTTCAGAGAGGAAGGGAGAGAAATAGAAACATCAAGGATGAGAAAGAATCAATAATCAACTTCCTCCCGCATGCCTCCTACTGGGGATCAAGCTTGTAACCCAGGCATATAAGCTGAGCAGGAATCGAACCATGATCTGATTCATAGGGTGATGCTTAACCACTGAGCAACACTGGCCAGGCTAGAAGTGATTTTTATAACTAAAAACTATGTCAAATATAAGAAGACATTTGTCAATCATTTTTTTATGTATGCCTGCGGGGGGTGATGGGAGGAAAGGCAGGGCAAACTTAAACAACAATTATTTTTTAGAGAATTCTGCTACATGTATTTTTATTCTCACTTAACCTAATGCTCAGATAAGCTTTATAGGTAAAAAGACTGTAAGCAGATCAGCCAAAACCAGAAAGGGCAGTAGGTAGTGAGGTAGGTGAGGGAGGAATTTTTGTTTTTAAATGGGACACGTTTAAAATTGAATGAACTGATCATTGGATATGCTAATAGCTGTTGGGTTTATTTCCTCTTCTTTTTCACCATTTTGAAAAACATTTTTAGCCTCTCATCTTAATATGACCTTTACACAAGTACTCAGAAGAAAGTTGAGATGCTTAACACTTATTTAAATTAGGCAAAACAGAAACATCTTTGATAGGATAAATGACTAAGCAAAACGTTATTACCAAGTGGGCAGTGATGTGACAAATATTTTGTACAAATGGGATTAGTAGTGAATCATGCAGCAGTTAACATTTTTTAAATGAGACACTCAGAGTTAACTCATCTTTATGAGCCAAACACCTTTGAAAAGATGTTACATAGATGGCTTATACAAAAACATGTGGATTTCCTCCCAATTTTTTATATTTGGGGAGAATTGGGCAAAATGCCAAACACTGCAATTTTACAGTAGCCCAAATGGGGTATGATACCAATACTGCATGCACACAGGTTTTTCTTTTTCTCTCCCATCTTCAAGACTCTTGGCTCTCAATCTTGTAACAGGCTGAAACTTACCACCGATTCCCTGAAGTGATTTCTCACCCAGGTTATGTGCAGTCTAAACAAAGCCAGTATAGAATGTTTAGGGCAGAGGGACTTACAGATAATTTTTGTAAATAGTACAAAATTCAACAAGCCAGGTCTTTGAGTTCTGATCTTTCCCTGTGACTTCAGAATCTCAAGTAGGTCAGATCTTGTCTTGTGGACAGACAGACAGAAGGAAGGATGCTCTTGTCCCCTGATACTCATTCTTATTCCTTGTGTGGGACTTGATCTTCTGTTGAGGATCATGCAATGAGTTTCTAAAATCTCTTGCCATGTTTCCTTCTGATTCAAAAGATGTTGAATGTGATCTTTTGTGATAGGAGCAGGAAAATAGGAACCATCAGGAAAGTTGTAGGTAACCCACTCTCTGCAGATAATGGGAGTGTGGGCAAGAGGAACAACCCTATAAAATCAGGCAGAGTTTTGGTCTATCAAATGTAAGGAGTTGCTTGTATCTTTTGCAGTAGATGATAGTTCTGCCAAAGCAATAATTTACTAAGAAATACGGAAGATGTCTAAAGCAGTGTTTTTAATGTGATGTATGCCACCAGCTTAAGGAAAATCTGAGATTCGTGACAACAATCCGAATTCCTGGACACAGACCTATCTTAACACAATGCTACTAGACTGTGTCAATAAGTTCCATTTAGATGACAGAATTGTTAATATTTTCCAAGTTTATTAATTTTTTACATAGAGGAAGGGAGAAAGATAGAGAGTCAGAAACATCGATGAGAGAGAAACATCGACCAGCTGCCTCCTGCACACCCCCCACTGAGGATGCTCCCACAACCAAGGTACATGCCCTTGACCAGAATCGAACCTGGAACCCTTCAGTCCACAGGCCAACGTTCTATCCACAGAGCCAAACTGGCCAGGGCTAAAAAGATTTTTTTATACAATTCTCTCCTGATAAAACTCCCACTAAAACAATCCATCCAGTATCAGGTTGGTATCACCTATTCTGTACATCCTACTTTTTTCTTCTTAAATTTACATGGTATTAAAAAATCTACGAGAAAATACCTAGATGAGGCAGGGGAGAATGAGGAGGGAAGAAATGCAAAACCTTAACAGGGTTAGGGAGGGGGGGATCTGGAGACATGAACTAATAATATGTGTTCTATTACACAGATACTTATAATATGCTTTATTTCTCTGAGAGGACTTTTTTTTCTCTCAGCAATGCATTATATACTTTGCTCTTTAATAATTATGTATGCAGAGTCATCCCTGTGATTGGGTTTCATAGATTCAATTAAAACTTTAATTTATTGGCCTAATCGTCTATTATTGGATACATACGGCATTTTTATTTTTCTCTCCTACTGTAAGTTGCTCTGTGTACATATTTATGTACTAACTTGACACTTTTTTTAGGATCATTTGTAGAAGTAGATCACTAGGTTGGTAATTTCCATTTTCAGATCTTCTGATATATGTTGCCAGTTTATCTTTCAGCAATACATATAAGATTATGGTGATTTGGCCATGACCTCAAAACCCAACAGGTCATCATTCTGTTTTAATCTTTGTCAGTCAGGCACACAAAAGCAAACAAATAAATAGTATTTTGTAAAGCTTCTGGTTTCTTTGCTCACTCTTAAGCTGGTTACATTTTTTTTTGGTATGATATACAATCTTCTTTCATTCTGTAAATTGCTTTTCTCTCTGTAGTTTTCCTTTTCATTGAGCCTTTCGTCTCCATGTTTTCTAAGATTGCTTAATGGATAAAATAAGTTATCCATTTATGTGGGAAATATTTCCCATGTTGACATTTTCTTTTTAACACATTAAGCGTTTATATTAGCTTCTTGAAGAATTGCTGTTTTAATGAACAAATTTGAAATCTTCCTTGAATGATTCCCTTTTACCTTGTTGGCTGCTCCAGGCCTCGTTTCTCCAGTCATAGCACATGTGGTACCACCTCATCTATGGCAGGCATCATTTTCAGAGTCTTGGAAATAATAAAGCATTTCACACACTTTGGTGTGCTGTATTGAATGTAAATGACATTGTTTGCAAATTTCACTTAAGGACTACTTTATCATTATCATGGCTTAAAGTTGTTAGCCTACACAAGAATTACAGGAAGGATTCAGCTGAGATTACCTAATCAAAATTGGTCTTCCCAACAAAAGCTTAAGAATTTCAGAGATAGCTATGGCCCCTGTCAACTGGTCAGTTGCATTTTGTTGGAGGCAGTGACTTGAAATGGCTCTGTTGGGATTTCAATAGGTAGAGAGGTAAAAAAAAAAGGCAATTCTGGGTCTCATTCTATCCTCCTATATAATAAAAGCGTAATATGCTAATGATATGCTAAGGCCACTCAGCTGTTTGCTATGACCTGCACTGGCCACCAAGGGGCAGACAGTCGACCAGTCACTATGACGTGTACTGACCGCCTGGGGGCAGATGCTCCAACAGGTAGGCTAGCTTGCTGCTGGGGTCTGGCTGATTGGGACTGAGCGAGATGGGCCAGACATGGCCTGGAGCCCTCCCACCATTCCTCCCTGGCTGGCCAACCTCCTGCATCCCTGATGCACTGATGGGGTCCCTCAACCTGGATTGCACCCTTTCAAAGTCCAGGACCACTCAGGGGATACCGAAGAGCTGGTTTCAGCCCGATCCCACAGGCCAGGCTGAGGGACCCCACTGGAGCACAAATTTGTGCACTGGGCCTGTAGTTTTTTTATAAGCAAGGAAGGCCTCTTCCAACACAGAGCGAATGAATAAAAACAAATGGCAATGCTAGTACATGGGCCAGCTGCTCATCCATGATTGAGATGCTCAGTAGCAAGCTTCTGCTACGTGCATATAAGCCCTGATGACCTTTTGGGCTACTCTCTATGTGCAAAGCACGCAATGGCCTTGTGTCTTGGGTCACACTTGGCAGTAAAATTTCACGATCTCCATGATTCTGCTTGGAGAGAAACTGTGCTCCTCTTTTGCTTTATTTCAGGTTCATGTGCATTGGCTCAGGTTTCTGTACTATGTAACTATCGGAGACTGTAAATGATATGCCTTGATATGCTGAATGGCTGTGCAGGAATATAAATGATATTTATGAGGACGTTGGGAGTGCTTTAAATATTGGGAAAATGCTGACTTTGACACATTGGGGATAATGATGCAGAAACAGTTGGCTCTTTGTAAACTGTTTAATGGCAACAATTTTCTAAATCAAAGCGATCTACACTTCCCCATTTACAATTTCATCTCCAACTACTACAGTCTCATAAAGGGGTAGACTATGTGGAGTCTTTTGCTTTTTGGAATGGTTAGCCACTATTCTGATGCTTCAGACCACTTACATTTTATCTCTCAAAAACATAGAGATGTTATGTGAGGGTCGGAGGGGCATGCCATTTTGACAGAAACATGGTGGTATTAATAGATAGAAAATTTATTTAGGAAGCACAGGTTTAAAAAATGTGAGATGTTTCCCTTTAGTTAGTGTTTAATATTCTAGATAAATATTAATACTTACATAGCAGGTTTGTGTGCTTATATGAAAATAATATAATGGTAATGTACACATAACTCTAGCCCATTGAGTCATGGGTTCGCAGTAGTAAATGTGAAAAGAATTACACATTGCAACTCAATTACATTTTTACGTTTCAAACATGGCAGTGCTTAATCTATATATTAACTTTTATATTTGCTAAATTATAGACATTTACCTTAAAATGCACATTTTCTCCATGTGCGAGCTGAACAGAATTCTTATAATCTAATTATATTTGATTGTAGCCAGTGTTGTTTACATTTCATAACACCCACATTTATTCCTGACCCGCTATATTCATCAAATGAGTTTCTTCAAGAATTTTCTATAACCATCCTTGCTTGCATCAGAAGAGAAAATCAGTTAAAATAGCAGAAGTACGAAAGAAAAATGCCTGCTAGAAATACTTGGACTTTTCCAAGAAAACTGGAAAGAAGCTTCCTAATATGTGGTGGGTTCCTCTGGTCCTACGGAGCATTGCTAGAAATAAGAATTCTGCTGTACTCTGCTTTGAGTACATTTGAATAATTCATCTCAATGTCAGTAAGTTTCCTCTGATTCCATTTAAAGAGAGACATGTCGTGCTTGCCGGTTTGGCTCAGTAGATTGAGCGATGGCCTGCAGACTGAGGGGTCCCAGGTTTGATTCCCAGTCAAGGGCACATGCCAGGGTTGTGGGCTCAATCTCCAGTAGGGGGAGTGCAGGAGGCAGCCAGTCAACGATTCCCTTTCATCATTGATGTTTCTATCTCTCTCTCCCTCTCCTTTCTCTCTGAAATCAATAAAAATATATTTAAAAATAACACTAAAGAGAGAGATGTCTTTTTCTCAGGACGGGGATTTTTTGTCAACTCTGACAGTATAATGCATGGGAAGCAAAGTAAACATAGCTGCGTGCTCAGAGGCACAAATGTGCCACCCTTTTCTCTGGAACTTCACTATAAACTTTTATTGTAAATGTTCTTCTGTGCACTCACAAAAATTTAAAGGGTATGAAACACATACTCGATATTTTTTAACCTCAACTACTGAATAAAAGGTCATGCATGAAAGTACCTAAGAAAATGGATAACGTTCAAAGGAAGGAACAGGGATTTTATGGTTCTAATACAGACCAGACAGAAAAAATTAACTTAAAAAGCAGAGTCCACTCTTTGGGAGAAGTACCACCAACCAGTTGGAAGATAAAGAAGATTTGCGCATTTAATTTCTGGTGGTCTTTAGTATATGTGTAGAGTCGACCCTGACCTTTTGGGTCATGGTACATATTTTCTCTAAAGGATTTCCAAGTCATTTCCATCATGTTGCAATTCTTAAAAGAGAAAAAAATATTCTTGAAGTTAAAAACTCTTTACTCTTTCTGACGCTCTCTGTTTTGTATATTCTCCTGGGAAAGAGGGGAAATGAACTCTGGCTTGGGGTAAGATAGGCAAAATTTGTGAGTTGAAACAATGGTGCTATCATTATTTTTAATTTTTATTTTTTTATTGATTTCAGAGATCAAGAGAGAAGGAGAGAGAGATAGAAACATCGATGATGAGAGAAAATCATTGATTGGCTGCGTCCTGCACATCCCATACCAGGGATTGAGCCCACAGCCCACGCATGTGCCCTGAGCAGGAATCGAACTGTGGCCTCCTGATTCATAGGTTGTTGCTCAACCACTGAACCATGCCTGCCGGGCAGTGCTATCAGTATTTAGACTGGTAGGATCTGACAAAGGAGCTGTGTGGAACTGCAGGTCAGATTAGGGACTTTCCATGATAATGACTAATTAAATATAGATTTATGTAGAAAGTAGTGAAAGCTGATTAGGATGGCAAAGATTCTGTCCATGTAGACATTTGAAGAGTCAATATAAAACATTGGTAATGTAGGGAATTTCAAGGTGTATTTTCATCTTTAATGTTATGTACTAGTTTATTGCATTTTTTCAATATATAGTTGCATAGTGTATATATGGATTATAGTTGGAACAGGCTTAATTATTAAAGGAAACTGGCGGGTTAAAATAGAAGAGGAGAATTTTCAATGCATCTGAACTTCAGAAAAATATAAAGCCATGAAATAAAAATAATCATATACATGAGTATATACAAGGGTGGGCAAAAGTAAGCTTATGGTTATAAACACAGTTTATTCTTGTATTGTTTTTTATTAATTATTGTATTTATTGTTATTAACCTACTTTTGCCCATCTCTCTGTGTATGAATATTTTATTATATCTTTATAGAACCAAGAAATTTAAAGCTTAAATATTAAGTATTTGATACATACTTAAAAATCAGATCAATAACTTTTGTATGATGGTTTTGAATGTACAGTAGAATCAGTTGCTCATTTTGACTATAGATAGTGGAGTGCCACTATTCTAAATATTCATCTCTTTATTAGAATTATGAGTGTGACTATTTCGAGAAAGCAATAAGCCTTCCCTCCTCCTCACATGCTCATCTTTTCCCCCTTAATGATTCTGTCACTTATTGACACTCACAGAAATGATTTTCTTTCTCTGTTTCTGTTTGTTTCTGTAAAACCACATTGAACCTCTTCAGAGTAACACATCAATGTAATGTGAATCAAATACATCAATGCAGACAAGACGATTTATACATTAGAGCACAATAGCCATCATTCTTTTAAGCTAATTGAAGCTTGACTGAAGTTGAACTAAAATTAAGCAATTATAAGAGAGGAATGCTCGTCACCGTTAAAAGGATAGTAAAGAACAATTTAATGTTTGGAAAATGCTTTTGAGCCTTGTAGTGTGAGTGTGTTCAACAGATCACACCAATTGACAAGTTAAAATCGACTCATTTAGAGCAGAATTAGGTTCTTTGTAGCAAACAGTCCAAACAGAGACTGTTCCCATGAACAGCAGGGTGTATATTTGTATATTTAGCCATTTTCTTTCAGCAGCTTTGTAGAGCAAGCTTCTTTTTATATTGTGAAAAGGAGATTGCTTAAATATTGTTGGAAATATGGCATTCACTGGTCATCTTTGGTCTATACTCAGTTCAAAAGTACTGACTTTCATTGTAGCTGGCATGCATTCTTTGGGATGAAGTGAGAGTTTTCTTATGAATATTGTTGCAAATGTTTTGTTAGAATCATCATAATTAGTGTCATTCCTCAAACCCTCCCTCCCCCCCAATGCTTAGAGCTCATTCTCTGACACTTGTGACATGATTTCTTTAGGAATTGGTTGGAAGATATTTGAGTGCCATCTTGCATTGCTCAAACTCTAGCGCATTCCTCCTGTAAGTCCACTCTTATGAGCCTTGACACGATCACAGGTAACAAAGAGAAGAAGTGATTTGGCCTCAGGTGTAGTGTTCCCTGCTCTTTATGATTGCCTTCCTAGTGTGTATTTCTGTATGATGTTTCAACTCTGTTGAACTCTGTAGGATTCAGTTGAAATTTATACTGTATAGCCAATGTGGTCACATGATGGAAGCCCAGAGAAATTTACTAAAGACTAATGAAGGTCTAACATAACCAGAGCTACAAATAAACTGTGAGTGGGAACTATATGTGAAGTAAATATTCAGTTTTATTTTGTCTTTCTTCAGATTACAGATTTATTTTTTGATTTTTTTTTTATCATTGAAACAAGGTAATGCGAAGATGTATAAAGATGGAGCTGAACATATTTATTCCCTCTGGTGTTGATCCCCATCTCCCTACCTGATATATATAGTATTGACAACTTGGTGTCTATCTTTATACTTTTTTCAATTAAAAGTTTTTTTTTTATTTTGGAGAGGAAGAAAGAGAAAGAGAGAGGGAGAGGGAGAGAGAGAGAGAAACATTAATGATGAGAGAGAATAATTGGTTGGCTGTCTCCTACACGTTCCTCACTAGGCATCAAGCCCACAACCTGGGCATGAACCCTGACCAGGAACCAAACTGTGACCTCCTGAGTCACAGGTTGATGCTCAACCACTGAGCCATGCCAACTGGCATAACATTACACTATTAATTGCTTATACAAATATATTAAATTAGATTTAATTCCCATATCATTGGTGATATTATTTTACCAAAAGGAAATTATTCTCTATGCATTAGTGTAATTTTCATTTTTCACTAAAAATATATTATAGAATGAACAAATTGTGAGCACAAGATATAAGAGCAGAAGAGCAAAAATTAGGAGTGTCTGGAATACTGTTAAGGCGTAGTTTAATATTCAACACAAGTTCAAGTTTAATGATTGCAAAATCTATTTTTTTAATGTATTTTACTGATTTTTTAAATTTTTACAGAGAGGAAAGGAGAGGAATAGAGAGTTAGAAACATCGATGAGAGAGAAACATCAGTCAGCTGCCTCCTGCACACCCCCTACTGGGTATGTGCCCACAACCAAGGTACATGCCCTTGACCGGAATCGAACCTGGGACCCTTCAGTCTGCAAGCCGACGCTCTATCCACTGAGCCCAGTGGATTAGGGCTGCAAAGTCTATTTTATGCTACAGGATGAGATGGATATATCCAATGTTACTTATTCGGTAAAAAAAAAAAAAAAAAAAGCTTTTTAATGACTAGTACTCAAATATTTAAAAATGCTGTAGAAGCTTTTGATCTGCCTGTGAAAATCAGTGTAGAGTTTACTACACAAGATGCTCTCATCTTGTCATGCGAAAAGGAACTTTATGACAACAATGATATATTACTTCTCTGTGCTGAGAATGATAAACATTGAAAGCTCTTATAATTCCAGAAATTGGAGAGGGCGTGGAGAATGAGAACACTTATATGTAAAATTAGTAAAAATTGAAAAATAATTTTTCATTTTCTAATAAAGGTGAAGCTGTACATGTGTATTCTGAACCCAGCATTTCTCTGCTAGGAATGTATCTGAGAACACAGATTCTCCAATACTTTTTCTCAGAACCCCTTCAGAGTTTTAAAAATTATTAAGAACCCTAAAGAACTTTTACTTATGTGGGGTTTTCTATTGATGTTTACCAACATTAGACACTAGATTTTAGACAAATTTGAAGGATTATTAGAGTCAGAATTTTTAAAGAATTTAACCTATTACATGTTATCATGAATGGCATATTTTATGAAAAATGGCTATTTTCAAAAATAAAACTTTACAAAAAATCATATTTTACTTTTTGCATGTTTTTTTTTTTGCTGCTTTTTTTTTTACAAATCTTATAAATGTTTGACTTAATAGGAAACAACAATGATCTCTTCTGGAATCAATGTCTATAGTGATATGTTATTTTGGTTGCAATATATGAAGCAAAGCTGGCCCCACACTGATATGTATATACACACATGCACTTTACAAAAGGAGTGTTCTTACAGATTTTTCATATGATTCTTTCCACACCAAAATACAAGTGATGAAATCTGCAACACTCTCAAAGAACTTTTATACTCTGTTTATACACTGTTAGCTTGCATTTAGAATGAGTCTTTACCCTTGCATAATTTTTTACAGTATTTTTTTTACTGATTTTTAGAGAGAGGAAGAGAGAGGGAGAGGGAGTGGGAGGGGGGGAGAGAGAGAGAGAGAGAGAGACAGAGAGAGAGGAGAAGAGAAGAGAAGAGAAGAGAAGAGAAGAGAAGAGAAGAGAAGAGAAGAGAAGAGAAGAGAAGAGAAGAGAGAAACAGATTGGTTGCCTCCTGTTTGACCTCCTGTTCTACCAGGTGCTGAACCTGCCCTGACCAGGAATCGAACCATTTACCTTTTGTTGTGTGGGACGAAGCACAACCAACTGAGCCACACCAGCCAGGGCCCTATGCATAGTATTTTAACATCATGCAACTGTCAATTGAAAATACTGTTCAGATTTCTGTAAAAGATCTCCCAAGTGTTGACACATTTCATAAAGCAATATTAACATGATGTTCATAAATATTTCCACTGAAAAGTCTGAATTTTAGAAATTCACAGTGGCCAAAAACAGTTTTTAAAATCCTAATTTTCAAGTGAAAGCACAATTTTTATTATTGGCATAAGTTCTATCAATTTTTTTATTAGAAAACATTCTCACTGTTTATTTTCATGAAAATTACTACTAAGTACCCAGGTCAGAATATATGTATATATTTTCAATCTTTTAAGTAAAATGGCATATCCCATGGGGAAGTGAGTGCTAGTTTAGGGTATAACTCAATTATACAAGGGTTTTTCCTTAAGACTACCATTCTACTTCAATATACAACAGAAAGGCTCTCTGTGTAGTTTTTCTAAAATACATTTTTATTGATTTCAGAGTGGAAGGGAAAGGGAGAAAGAGATAGAAACATCCTATCTAATAAAAGAGTGATATGCAAATTAGGCATCATTCCATCACAAAGATGGCTGCCCCCATAGCCACAGATGGCGGCACCCATAGCCACAAGATGGTGGCATCCAGTCTGGCTCAGCCCTGCCACTGAAATGGTCAGGACTATTAGCCAGGCAGGTGGTAGGGGAGGCAGGGGGCCTGAGGGGCGGAACAGGAGATCAGAGGGGCCTGGGGGTCCCCTGCCCAGGCCAGAGGCCTTCGCCAGAGGCCTCAGGCATGGGCAAGGGTGGAGCTGGTGATTGGAGAGGGCAGGGGCAGAGCCGGTGATCAGAGGGGCATGAGGCCTGGGCCAGAGGCCTCAGACCTGGGCAGGGGCAAGGCCGGAGATCGCATGGGCCTGGGCACCTATGAGGCCAGCAAAGCAGGGATCTGGGGGTCCACTGACCAGGCCTGTACCCTTAGCCAGAGGCTAAAGGGTGGAGCTGGTAATGGAAAGGACCTGGGAAGGGGCGGAGCTGGTGATTGGAGGGGTAGGGGTGGAGCCTATGATTGCAGGGGTCTGGGCATGGGCAGAGCTGGCAATGCAGGGGTCTAAGGGTCCTCTGCCCAGACCTGTAGCCTTGGACAGAGGCTGTAGTGGGGCAAGGGCGAAGCCTGCGATCAGAGGGGACTGGGGGTCCCCTGCCCAGGCCTGCTGCCTGGACAGAGGCCGCCAGTGGGGCAAGGGCAGAGCTGGCGATGGCAGGGGGTAGTATCAGAGCCAGTGATTGCAGAGGTATAGGCTCTGTGAAGCCAGCGATCAGAGGTGCTTGGGTCCCCTGCCCAGGCCTGTAGCCTTGGCCAGAGGTTACAGGCCTGGGCAGGGGTAGAGCTGGGATTGAAGGGGAAGGGGTGGAGCCAGTGATCAAAGTAAACTACAGAGGAAACACCTTTTCTTACTGCTCATTGGCTAAGCTCCCTGTATGCCACTGGTAATATTCTTAGTAATTTGGGTAATAAGAATCCAAAAAAGTGATCTAGGGTTTCTCCACCACATTCCTGGAGGGAAAAAATGAAGGTCCACTGCTGGAGGGCTAAGAAATGTCATATCCTGCCCTAGCCGGTTTGGCTCAGTGCATAATGCCTCAGCCTGCCAAATGCAGGGTCTGGGTTCAATTCTGACCAAGGGCATGTACCTAGGCTGCAGGCTCCTCCCTGGCTGGGGCCCAGGTCAGGGTATGTGCAGGATGCAACCAATCAAAGTGTTCCTCTCACTTTGATGTTTCTTTCTGTTTCACCTTCTCTTCCACATTCTCTAAAAATCAATGGAAATGTATCCTCAGGTGAGGATAAAAAAGAAAGAAATGTCATATCCTATGAAAGACACATCTTGAAAATGCCTAACGAAAGTTGTCATTTTTTCATGGTGAAGAGACTGGAGTCCGTGTTGATGAAAACACCTGGGTGGCTGTGGTGACTGGCAGTGGCTGCAACAGCAGGGTGATGGGGCTGGTGGCTTCCCCTGATTAGACTGGTCACCTCCCACAAAGGGAGGCCAGACTGTGGCTTAGGCCTGCTTTCCAAGGGGAGCAGAGCTGATGCCTAAGCTATCAGTAGGACACCCCCTGAGGGCTCCCAATATGTGAGAGGGGGCAGGCTGGGCTGAGGGAACCACCCCCCTCAGTGCACCAATTTCATGCACTGGGCCCCTAGTCAGTAATGAAAGGGAACCTCTAGTCAGCTGCCTCCCACATGCCCCCCATTGGGGACTGAGCCTGCAAGCCAGGCGTGTGCCCCTGACCGGAATCGAACCAGGGACCCTTCAGTACACAGGCTGATGCTCTTTGCACTGAGCCAAACCAACCAGGGCCATAGTTTTTGTTCTTAAAAAGACTTGTACTCAAGGGTAGAGACCTTATAAAATTAATGAGTGTTTTCTGCTTCATCAAGGGCCTTAGGCAGGCACTTTTTTCCTGCTGCAAGTGTGTGGCAGTGAAAGATAGAGTGATTGCTGTTAGAGGTCGGTGCCACTGTGTCAGTCTTGCTAAGGTGCCCACAGGTTAACCCACCATTGATTTCACACCATCAGTGCAATGTCAATACAGTGGTGAGAGAAAATCACATTTTAGTGTTGTTAGTAAAGTCTTTTTTTTTTCTTTCTGAGTCCCCTGAGCAAGTGTTGGGAAATGTCAGGTTCTGTGTACCACATTTGGAAAATAACTGCCTCAGAAAACCTTGCATGTTTACCAAAATTACATGTACAGATATATCTACAGTTCAATTGTACATGATAGGAAAATTTTCAGAAATGATCTCAATGACCATTGACTTGAGAATGGGTAAATAAATTGTGGTATAGTCAGATAATTGGGTTCTATCTCAAGAGTGTAATGTTAGGTGAAAAAAATAGAGGTGAAAATGATTACAGCAGAAAGATACCTCTATTAAAATTTAAACTTCATGAGAAGGGGTGTCTTTGTCTATTGTATTCATGTTTGTATCTTAACTAAATGAAAGTGCCTGGCACATAATGGTTCCTCAATAAGTATTTTTCTTAGTGAAAAATAATCCTATATAATGAAAGGCTTATATGCAAATAGACGGAATGATGGAACAACCAGAACAACTGAACAGCTATGACGTGCCCTGACCACCAGGGGGCGTGTGTGGAACATGGTGGACGCTGGCCATGGCAGGATGGTGCAGCAGGTGAGTGACGGCGCCAGACCAAGGTAGGGCGCTGGTTGCTGTCATTGGGGCAAGACTCTGGTGATTACTGAAAATTCTTTGCTCCTGCATGCTGTGGCCCTGCCTGGTGCTGTGCCTGCTGCTGGCACCAGAGCCACTGTTCGCACCCACTGCCAGTGCTGTCTCCACTCACACCTGCAGCCAGCACTGGAGCTGCCATTTGCACTCACTGCCAGTGCCTGGTGCCTATCTTCGTCACTGAGCACCATCAGAGGGTGTGAGCAGTGGCTACCGGCCCTGATCGCCCTGAGGGCTTCTCCACCTATGTCCCCATACTCTTGAGAGGATTGGGATAGCAGCCGTAGCTTGCACCTGCTGCTGGTACAGGCCCCAGTCCCTTTGTGCTTTCAGCGGGTGCTAGTGGGCCCAGGCGCCAGACGCAGTGGTGAAGGCAGTGGTGAGGCTGCTGGAAGACGGGGCCACGAACAGAGAGGCTGGGTGGGGGTGTGGAGAATGGGCCAAGACCCACCCCGTGTCTACCGAAAGCCTCGAGGCCCATAGTTCCTTTCAAAGTGCACAAATTCGTGCATTGGATTTCTATTTTACATTAATAAAATTCAAGAGCATGTAAAACTCAATACTGTATTTAGAAAACACAGAGGAAATAATAAACTCCTTTACCCCTCTCCACTTTTGACTTCAAAACTAATCTTTAAAATCGACCCAAAAATGAGTTCACATTTTCCAAGTAATTATTTAGAAACAGTAAAATTTTTCATGCTCCTTCTTTCTTCTAAGTCTCTATTAAAGTGAGGTTTGTAGTTTATGTAATGTAACAGGGACAGGGGAGTTATGTTTGGAAATACATGTAAGAACATGCTGTCTTCTGATTTTGCGTTTGTTTTGATTTCCAGTCCATGCACCGTCTTCTTTTGTGACCATCAAGTACTTGCCGATAGTTGCATTTGTTATAGTTTTGGTTGTTTCCAACATAATTTCCCATTTTCATTAAGTAGACCATGTTCAGATCCTATTGAATGGGAACAAAGGATTCTGCAAATTACTCTAAAAAGTTTTGCGTGTTTTTTAAGTAGAAGTTTATGTCTTGAGATTCCACGTTATTTTGGAGAGGATATTTATTTCTGCAGGTTTTAAAATGTGTGTGTGTGTGAAATTAACTTTATAAGAAGCCAAGTTGAAAACACTGGCGTAAATATGCTTAAGCTTTTGATGAATGAACGTTAGTTGCAGGAATCCACATGTGCAAGAACTTACATCAGAGACCCCAGTTCCAAAGCCATGAAACGTCCTTTTTTTTTTTAATCAAAAGATCTTTTAAAATCCTTTATTTTTTGGTTGTCTTACTCACCTAGTCTTCTACATGTCTCATAAAACTTTTAAACAGTTATATGGCTTTTAGAAGTTGTAAGTGATCTTAAACAGGGATTTATAAACTATTTCTGATAATTAAAGTGCTGAACTCAGAATATTAAATGTATTCGTACACTTTAATTACATCTTATGAAGGAGGACATGTTGACATATGCCAGTGTAAATATTTTAAAGTCTCACATATTATGGAATGCTAAAGTACAGTGTGTGCTCACACACACCTGCCTGGGAATTATTATCCCTTAGGAAGGAAAAATGTTCGTAGCATTAAATAACCATCACCTACGAAAGGTGAAGCTTACTATTTTCATTCCATTTCCTTGGGGTCAGTTAATGGAATATTATTCTTTTCCTTTGGTGGTATCCTGTTTTTGCTTTTCATGCTTCTTATGGCTGTGCGTTGATATCTGTGCATTTGAGGGAGCAGTTTCTTCTTCAAGCCCTTTTCAGATTGGCTGGTGGGGAAAGAGTTTCACTTAAAGTTGACGGCAAGGGTGCCGGCCGGGTGGGGTTCAGCATCTCTGGTTTCAGGGAGGCCACAGTGGCGCAGTCTCTGTGCATCTCTCTTAGCTGAAGTCATCTTTGGATTTTCTGCGGCCAAGGCTGTAGAGGATCTCGGAGTGGCAGTGGCTGCTAGGGCCGTTATAGTCCTCAGAGGTGAGGGATGCCGGTGTCCTCTCTTTCTCTATGCACCGGGGGAGATGTTTTATCTTAGTGGACCCCTCCTGGTGCCAGGCCTGGTATGATGACACTCCGTGCAGCAGCAGAGCCAGGGTCTTGGGAGTCAGGTGCTTGCAGAGCAACCACAGCATTTGGGTCCTGGGACATAGGTGTACTGTCTGTGGTGGTTGCTTTGGTGTCTGAGATGCAGGCCTGTGTGTGTTTCCTGAGGAACTGAAGTCTGCGTCTCTGGGGCTCATTGCAGTGACATGGGCTCTATGTGTATGTGGGGACCAGAAGCAGCACAGGTCCTGGGATGCCAGGGTACAGTGGTGCTTTTGGCCTAGGGGTCAGGATGAAGTAGTAGCCTGCATAGCAATGATGGCTCAGTGTCCAACTCTGGCCATTGGGGCAGTCGAAGGATGGCAGCAGCTGAGCTCTGGTGCTTGGACTCAGGGAGGGACGGTGCAGGTAAAATGCTTCCTCTGTTTTTCTTTGCAGCTGTCCTTGGTTTCTGAGGTCTGCAGGGTTTCTTCCACTTCTTTATTATGTTCCAGAGCTTTCCCAGAGCCATTTTCATCTGATTTGTAGTTGTTTATTATTTTGCTGTTTTGTGGGGGAGACAAGTGTTGAGACCCTTGAGTCCTCCATCATGCTGACATCATTTTCTCAATAGTTTTAAAAGTTAAAAACTATCAGCATCAGAAATTATAAGTTAAATTCTATTGTGTAGTGAACACCAAGCAATTGTCTCCATTTAAAAAAATAATATTATAATTGCATTGGCTCAAATGTTGGGAATAAAGGATTCATTAATAAGGATCTTAGAAGACAGTTTTTTGTTGTAAAAAGATTTCTCAATGATAATATTTGTTAATAACACTGTACTAATATTTGTTTGTTTTTTATAGAGCAAAATAGTGGATTCATTAAAGCAAAATAAACCAACAAAGGCAGTCTTTGCAACTATGACTGTAAATGCTCAGGTTTTTGGAGAAAACTTTGATAAATTCAACTACTTTAAGAAAATTCTTGCCCTGGTCAGTTTTATTCAGTGGTTAGAGTGTCAGCCTGCAGACCAAAGGGTCTAGCTTTGACTTCTGTTGCAGGACCGATCTTGGCCTGGGTTGGGCCATGTGCAGCAGGCAACAGATCAATGTGTCTCTCTTACATGGATGTTTCTCTCTCTCTCCCTCCCTCCCTCTCTCTCTCTCATTCTCTTTAAAAATTAATGCATGAGGATTAACAATAAAACAACAACACACAAAACAAACAAAAAAACAACTCTCATAGCAAAACCCCTATAAGTAAATTCATAATGCAGTTAGGAAAGTGATTTTTGGAACTCCTGACACAGTAAAAAAGCTAATGTTTTCAAAACAAAGGATTCCTAGAAGTTAAGATGAAAAAGACCTGTAATTCAATAGAAAAGTAGATGAAGGATATGAGCCAAAGTTTCACAGAACAGGAAGCACAGCTGGCTCTTAAACATGAACAGTAAGCCCAGTGGTTGAGACCTGGCTCAGTGGTTGAGTGTCGTCCTATGAACCAGGACATCATAGTTCAGTGTCTGGTCAGGGCACATACCCGGGTTTTGGACTCAGCCCCTAGTTGGACGAGTGCAGGAGGTAGCTAATCAATAATTCTCTCTCATCGCTGATATTTCTCTCTCTCTCTCTCCCTCTCCCTTCCTCTCTGAAATCAAGAAAAAGTATATATGTATATATATTAAAAAAACACACTAAAATAATACATAGGAGAATTGTAAAATCAAACATACCAAAACACTAAGTTTTCACCTATCAAATTGGCAAAATCTAAACAGTATTAATAATGCTGTGGTCATGTCTATGGATAAAATCATCCATTGCCTTCAGGATTGTAACTTTATAAATTCTCTGTATATGCAAAATGGACAGTAATTATCTAAATTATAACCACATACACTGTTTTACCTTGAACTTTTGCATCTTGGAAATGTATTGCATATTAGCAAGTGGTGTATCTGAAAGTACAGTCATCCCAGCATTGCTGGATAGGAGCAAGGACTATAGGCAACCTAATGTTTACCCATAGGGTTGTGAATAACTATAGAGCAGTATGCTATATACTGTTACTCTAAAAATGAACTTAATACCTCTATGTGTATTAATATTGAAAAAGCCTCCAAAAGTATATTGGGAGTGGAAAGGTTCAAGACTGTATAATGGTTGTGCAGAAAAGGTGGAAAATTACACACATCTACATAGCCACATTCATACACATAAAATTTTTATATAAAATGTGCATATATACAAATATATGGAATGCATTTAAATATAATTATATTAAAGCATACGGACTCCCATTGAATAATATATTTTTAGAAACAAGCACAGGAAACTGAATTTTTTTTTTCTCTAGGGAAGGGTGTGGAGTGGCTGAAGCTAGGGTTGGGAGGGTAGCTTTTTTCTCTGTATGCTCTATACAAAGTTTTGGGTTTAAATAATGTAAATGTATCCCTTAGTCTGAAAATAAATGAAATAGACATCTAAAATACAGCCCAGCCAGTGTTGCTCAGTGGTTCAGCATCAACCTATTAACCAGAAAATTATGATTTGATTCCTGGTCAGAGCATATGCTCAGATTATGGCCTTGATTCCCAGTGTGGGGCATGCAGGAGGCAGCCAATCAATGATTATTTCTCCACATTGATGTTTCTATCTCTCTCTCTCCCTCTCTGAAATCTGTAAAATTACATTTTTTAAATGCAATATAAATAAAATATTAATGACTGCCCACAGTTTGTTTTGGGTATGTTCAGTAATTACTTGCAAGGTTTTATTGAATACAGCCTAATTTATTGGAAGCAAAGAATATTCTTATTTTTTTCCCTTTTGTAAAGTCTTCCTTTGCTGTTACAGTCCAAATAGGATAAGTGGGTCATTTCTTTCTGTGCTGATGGTGTTTATTCTTTCTTTCATCCCCTCTTGTCTTACTCTTCCTTCATCTATGAGGCAAAGCAGGGACAGTGCCCCAATGCATGAGTGACAGCTTGTCATTGGAAAAGTTCAGTGTGGAAATTGTTATGAGCTTATGACATCTTTGTTAATAAGCACTTGCAAGATGTTAACAGAGGGGTGTAGTGAACTCCAGTGCAACTGAAGCTATTTCATATGCATGTGTTTTCAAGGTAACCCATTCTTCCCTTTCTGTTATGCATAATTCATTTTACTTTGCTTAATCCATATAGTATCCAAGACCACTGGCCCGGGTACTTATTTGTTGTTAATATATTTTCTCCAAAGTGAAGGAGAGTTTCTCTTGTTCCTAAGAAGTAATTTTTTTACTTAGGATCCTAAAAAGATGGCCTTGTTTTCTTAGTTTACTTATAATTCCATTCCAGTTATCTTTAGATAATTCCTGCATAACGAACCACGTGACCATTCAGTGGCTTATCCGACCAGTTTATGTAGCTCTCAGTTTTCTGGGTGTGTTGGGAAGGGTTGGACTGTGTGATTTGCTTTTGATCCACAGCTGGGGCTGCAAGATCCATCTGAGATGGGTTCTTCTTCACTCAGTGTTCAGCACCTCAGTTCTCTGTGGCTTTTCTCCACACACAGCATATTGTCCTACAGTGGCTTTGCATGTGGCTCACAATTCTCACAGTTTGTATCAGGATAGTCACTCTTCTTCCGTGGCTGGGGATTTCCAAGAGCACGTGTTCCAGGACAAGAAGGGAGAGCTGCCCATCTCTGTAGGATTGGACCTGGAAACTGGCCCGTTAGTCAGTGCAGTTGAAGTCTAGTGTGATTCAAAGGGCTGTGACAAGGGACGAACCTCTCGATGGGATGATGTTAAAGAATTTGTGGCCAATTTTAATCCACCGCAACTCCTTTCTTTTGACGAGCTTTGAACATATCTAAGGACTGTACTGGGAAGTTTTTAAATGCCATTATTCAGCTCAAACCCCACAGTGTACCTTCCTACAGTGTTAGCAGCAACTTACTTTTTTTTTTTTAACCTTATTAGGAAATGTGTGCCCAGATGGGAACTCTGAATACTGAGTTCAGCCCCTGTCCTTTCTCTAAATCTTAGAAGCCTGCAAACCTGATTCTCAGTGACAAAGCCATTCCAGAAAGCCTTTTAAAAACAGCTGTGTTGATCTTCCATCTTGATCTGTCATGCAGATCGAAGTAGCCATTGAGAACCTAGTTACGCAGTGCCCCCATTCACAGGACACTACGGCTCATTTCTGATTCCTCACCTCTCCTGTTATTCCACCAGTGTCTAAGAGTATGCTTCGCATCCTATTTGTGTGTTTCCTAGCACTACGTAGCACTGGCACTAGGAATATGGCCAGTGCTCAATATGTTAGCTATGCAAATGAATGGTAATAAAACAATTATTCTCTCTAAACTTTTGTGAACCTTACCCTCTCCCCCCCCCTCCTCTTTTCCTACTATCTCTGTTTTGGCTACTGTTATATTTTATCTTGTTCATCCACAGTCTCCTAATTGATTCCCCTGATACCAGTCTTGTCTGCCTTCTATGCTCTTCTTCACATTGCAGCTGAAGTGATCATCCTAATGTGGAAGTCTAATGATGTGATTTTTCTGCTTAAGTTTCTTTAATGGCTCTGTAGCCAGCAGAGTAAAGTCAAGTAACAAGTACAAGGCTCTGTGTGATTGGCCCCTGATTTCTTCCAGGCTCATCGTGACCTAGTTGCCCCTCTCACTTGATGTTCCAGCTCTTTATCTTAACTTCATGTCTTTGTGCATGATGATGCCTCTGCCTGCCTCACTCTTCCCTCCCTGTTCCATCTCTCTCACCCCTACCATTCTTAAGGTTGGAGGACATTTTCTTCAAGTTTTACCAAACTGAAGGGGTTTGTTTGCCTGCATCCATCAAAGCTCAGTAAGACCCTGGCAGGAGTTTGCAGCAAGGAAAGTAAAGGTTTAAGGAAATAGCGCCAAACCAAGAGTCGCAGGTGAGTGATGCTCTAAAACCTGGCTTCCTGGTGAGTTTTAGGGGATGGGTTATATAGGGGGAAATCATTAAACATGGTATCTAAGGGAGTTAGGGTTGTGGGTTCTACTGATTGGCTGGAGCCAGGGTTGGCGGTAGTTTATCAATGCATCTGGTCCTGATGTCAACCATGGCATCATTCTGTCTGGCTTCTCAAGGATGTGATCGGTTGAGTTCCCTTTTCTGGGTCTAAAACTGAAACACAACAGAGGCCTACATGTTATCTTCAGTTTGACTGAAAGTCTGAGGCTTTACTCTTAAGACTGTTTGATGCTGACCAGACCTGATGTCCTAAGGACTTAATGTTTAAGGGTGTGAATATGCAAGGAAAGAGGGAGGCAGGTGAGTCAGCATGCTATTAGATGGACAAGGCCCATTTGAATCGAGAGGAAAGAAAGGAAAAAGGAAAGAAATGAAGTTTCGGTGCCATTCCCTGACCCACCTAGGCTAGGTTAATTTTACTTTTATGTGTTCCTCTTTCACCTGGTTATTTTTCCCATGATCGATATCATTGCATGTTACTGTGTTGGCTTTGCTTATTTGCCGGTCCATATCTTCTCTTAGATTCTATAATTCCATTCCCTAAAAGCCATCAGGAAGCCAGGTTTTGGGGCACAAGCTCACCTGTTACTCCAGATTTGGTGCCATTTCCTTATACAAACATTTACTTTCTATGCTGGGAACACTTGTTCATGTCTTATTGCACTTGATGTGCACAAGCAAATGAATGCTTTCATTTCAGTAACACTTCAGTGTTTTTTTTTAGTGTTATATTGCCAGTACCTAGCACAGTGCCTAATGCATGCTAGGCCTGCATAAAGTTCAGCTGTGTGAATAAAGAAACATGTTTTGGCTAATAGTTCTTTGAGGAAAGCAGTTTAGCTTGTTGTCTTGACAACATGTTGTTTCTTGACCAGAAACCAGCCTAGCCAGTTTTCTTCCTTTTCTCTACTTTCTTTTCCTTCGTTTTGTTTTTCTTTTATTTTCTCCCCTCCTCTCTCTCTTCCTTCTCCTCCTGCATGTCCTCCCCTCCCCTCCCCTCCCCTCCCCTCCCCTTCCCCTTCTGTTTCTTTTCTTATTGATATTGTTTTAATATAAACAGTTGAGATTTCTATATGACTGTCTTTTAGATGAATCAGGATTTACTGTAATCTATAATAGCACCTTTCCATATTTATATCACATTTTGAGCAATGGAAATGTTTCTCTAGGCTCCACATCATTGCTTACTATCCAGATATTTGAAGACAAGCTCCCTGTGTTATTATCTGCTATATCATGGATTTAAATCATACTTCAGTTTCCATCTTTTCTTTCAGAAATGTTGTAACCCTTGAGTCATTCCATGCCAACTATCTTTTTTCTTATGAAATAGCCTTTGATTTGCGATGCACCCAGTTCTGTCCAGTGACATTCACTCATGATTTCCTATACATAAAGTTGTAGGAACCAGCACTATCTGTTTTGGTGTCCTATAGAGCTGATATCGCAGCAAGTATTTACTGGGATACATAGAAACTATTTTTATATGAGTACGTTATGATTAACCTATTTAAAATTATGATTGCTTATGAAAATATATGATGTAGATAGAAAAATGGTCCTCTAGATTATGTCTTTTTAAGCAGAATTATATTTGTTTTTGAATGCACATATTTTTACTTGGTTTTACTTTCTTGCTTTAACCCTTAGCAAAGGTATAGTATGAACATGTCCATGACCCTGCATTTTCTCTTCTTCCACATGGACCATAAATGCTCTCAAAACAGAAATACTTTACATAGCTATCAGCTTACATTTGACTGCTAAATCATGGGATAAGAAGACTTCATCACACTTTTAGAATACACACACATTCGCATATATCTCTATCACCGGAGACCGTGGGCCGTGTGGCAATCATGTGTAAATACTATCATCTGACGCGTGGGATATTCTGGTGGACTGACTATCCTGATAAATGAAGTTACCGTTTGTATCATATGTGGATTACCAAGTTTTAACACAGCACAATATTATTAGGTCTTTTCTTTCAACACCTATATTAAGACTTTGTGTTTTCTAATCCCTCAGTGTTGAGTATAGTTACTTATTCAAAGGATACTCTATAATATACTCATTAAGTGGATGTGTTTCTGGTGATCTTCTATCACAATTCATAAAGTGATATTGAATCTAAATCTATGATACTAATTATCATTATGCCACAAAAACTTAGAAGTGAGCATTAATGGGGAGTCTCTGTGCATTAGCTGACCCTATGGTCACTTTCAATTTTTTTCCAAATTAGTTGAAATGATTCTAGTTAGTGTGCAGACTCAAATAACAATGCACTAGAAACCTGTCTTGTTCTAGGCCGTGTGTGTGTGTGTGTGTGTGTGTGTGTCTGTCCCTGCACCATTGTCACATTCTTTTTCTCTCCTTGAAGGCTCTGCTTCAGTATATTTATCAACCCCCCACCCCCCGTCAGGTGCTGTGCTTATCTCACCATGTCCTCTGTCAGTGTTGTCTCCTGTTTTCTCTTACGTGCAAATGTGACTAGCCCTTCCAAATGCTTGTAACATGCTGAATCCCTGTCATTCACACCAGAAGATGTCTGGGCTGTAGGCAGGGCTTTAATTAGAAATCTCTGCACCCTAAATTTTGTCAAGCACTTCTTCCTCTAAACTGGTTTTCTTGAACTTCATTAAGTCAGAGTTACAGAAGGCATGGTCCCTGACCTTGGGCTTTGCCGAGCTGCTGATTGGCTTGATGTGCAAACAATCAGAACATATTCTCTGGAATGCTGAGTGTGTTCCAGAATTCCATAATCTATCTTGTTTAGTGCACTGTCTATAGCTTACCAGTCATTACTTGGAAAGAAAATTGTCTTCACTGTTCCAAGCATCTGAGTGTTAACTGCAGCTGTGTTATAAGTCAAGTATCTGCCTCTCTGGTTTCAATTTGTTAATTTCTGCTTTCTGAGTACGCAGTTCAGGAGTCTGGAAGCTGATCTGGGCACGCTGGTAGGTATAAAGTAGGGCTATGCATTTATGTGAATATGAATTCCAAGAACTGATAGGAAATTGCCAATATACTTTTTAAAAATTCAAACAGAAGCTACTGATAATAGTTTAAAACTCCTACTGTGTTTCCTGATTGGTCTCCCCAGATGGGAGATTTGTGTTGCAAAATTGCTGTTGGCTTTAGATGGCTTTATTTTTTATACAAGTTTCTTTTCAATATATATATGTATATTTTCCCCCAAACATCAACATTTTGGACTCATTTGTTTAAAAGGAAAAGTAAGTTCAATGGGTGCCAAAATATCTGAAAAGAGAGTATTGTGATAATGGTGTGTTGGTAGAGGAGGAATTTCAAGATGGCTGCAAATATTAAACTGAAATTCTCTGCATGATGGAAGATGGAATGGAAGTGTTGGATCAAGAATGGGGAGACCTGGATTGTGGTGGATATTGCTCTAATCTGTCTTATTTCCTTTTCTTGGGCAATTATTCTCACCCTCCTCTGCTTCTGTCTTCTCATTTGTGGAATAAAGGAGCTATACTAGATGATATCTACAACCTAACTATGAAATTTCCTGGCTGTCCTTAATTTGAACATGGACAATAAACAAAAACAGAAAGAAATAGGACAATTTGATCTTAAGTTATGAGACCATGCAGCCGCTACACAATAACAAACACAGAACTAAAGGCATGAAAAATTAGCCATTTATTCCAGTGTCTTCAAGATGCCAACTTTGAAAGCTTAGAAATAATGGACTGATTTCTTTCAGGTGGGATATTGATTGTCATTGATACTAGGAGCAGAACACCAATAGGAATGCAGAGATGTGTGAGAAGGCCATTAGCTTGCAGCCCAGAGAGTCTGTGCAGGAGGTAATTTGGGTTCTCAGAATCGCCTGTGCAGTTTCCTCTATTCATGGGATCTGAGATTTTCCAGTTTCGACTACCATTCCTATTAATGTGAGTCTTAGGAACAACTTTAACTGATCATCTGCTTCAGTCAATATTTTCTTTGTTAAGTCAGACCTGGAATATCATTCTACATGGAACAATCCAAACTAGTAAAAGGTACTCCAAAAATATATGTTGACCATATGACATATGTTGTATTTTATTCAAAGATTGACATTTTATTATCTCTGAATTGAGAAGTATTGGTAATTGATAGCATTGTTCAATTAAAACTGGCAAAACTTTTTTTTCTTAGTGGTACATTAAATACTGGTGCAATTTATAATCAGTAATACCTTAGATCTGATGGATTATGGTATTAACCTGTATCACAGGGCATGATATGAGTCCTTTTATTCAGATACTATTTATAACAACCTTAGGTCTGATGGATTATGGCATTAACCTGTATCACAGGGCATGGTAGGAGTCCTTTTATTCAGATAATATTTATAACAAAGTAGAGGCAGAAAACCTCCATTAATATGTTTGGGCCGCTGGGCATGGAGGGATTTTGCTAAAAATAACCCAGTTGACAGTTGAATCACTGTGTCCTGCTGCTCCTCTCTAGCTTTTGCTTGCTTCCTTCACTATCTACTGAAAAGTGTATGTATGGAATTAGACATCTTTAAGTAAATGGATTTTCCTCTTTGCAAATGCAGTTCTTTGCAAGAAAATAGGTATAAAGCACTCAGCCCAGAGCCTGATGGGGAATAGATGGCAACCATAAAGGGCTTCTGGGTAATAGCACTTTCTGGCTAAGTGCATGGGTTTGCATTTCCATATTTAGCCTTCAGTAAGGGTAGCCATTTCTCACCAGAGGCAACAAAGGGCCCAACTTCATTGTTTTAAGCCAGGGAAGAATTCATCTTACAAATGACCAGACCACTCTGACGGTGGAAATAACTAGGCTCCAAGGTATAGATTTATCTTTGAACCTTACCTTTGGAAATATTTTAGACTTACCAAACATTTTCAGAAAACAATCAGAATTCCTGTAAACCATTCTCTCAGATTCCCCAAGTCAACATTTTTAAATAAGAAAAACAGTGCAATTATCAACATCATGAAATGCACCTTTACCCGATACTATATTTTTATCCAGAGGTTAGCACACTGTTTCTGAATACATTTTTTGGCTGTGTTGGCTGTAAGGGTCGGTGTAGCTTCTTCTCACCTGTGTGTTAGTGCAAGAGCAGCGGTAGGCGATATTTACATGCACGGTAATGACTGTGTTTAAAAAACGCTAATCATAAAAATAGGTGAGCAGCTGGCCTTAGTTTGCCAACCCATGAAATCCGCAGACCTTTTTCAGAATTTTGACAGTTTCACCAGTGCTATTTTTCCTTTGGTCCAGAATCCAGCCCTAGATCACATGTCATAACTCTTTAGTTTTCTTTAAGTTGAAACAGGCTCTCTGTTTTTGTACTTCATGATCTGAAAACTTTTGAAGGATATTGACCATATATTTTGAAGGTTGTCTTTCATTTTGGGCTTTTCCTGAGACTTCTTCATGGCTATGTTTAGATTGCACATTTTAAGAATAACATGAAGTTCACATTGGGACCTTCTCTGGACATTATGTCCGGAGGCACATCCTGTTTCCTCATCTCATTACTGGAGATGCGAACATGGGCCATTTGGTTAGTATGTTACCTGCTAGGTTTCTCCACGGGAAGATCATACTTTTTCTATTTGTAGCTTGAAATCCCTTTGTAATTATCATACTTGGAGATGCGGTACTCATACTTTTGCGCATTCATTTTAGTGTCCATTATGAATTCTTTCCTTAGTAACTGTTGATTTCACAATTTCACAGTTAATACTGAGGAATTTGCCAAGTGGTGACATGTTAGTTTCATTTTTCTTTTTTCATTTATCAGTTGGGATTTTACTGTAAGGGCCTTGCTTTTCCTTATTCTTTATTTGTATTAATATGCGATCATGGATTCTTATTTTATACTTTGGGGTAAGTTTTATTGCTGTCACTATTTACTTTGTTTCTTAAAATGATCTCAGATTTGACTGCTGGGAGGTGCCTCCAGTTAGTGGTGTGTCCTTTTGAATGTCCCCATCATTTTTAGACACATTTCAAAAGCAAATTCTTATGATTGGCACCCTGAGATGTTGCAAGCTTATCTTGTGCTTTGCTGGTCCCAGTCCTGAGATCAGGGCATTTTACCAGGATTCCTGCTTCCTTTTGTTAAAGCATAGTATTTAGATGCCATGATCAGAGTTACACATGTTATTATTACTGGAGCACCCATGACTTCAGGCCCTCTCAGTCTACAGAGCTAGAATATATATGCACAAAAGTGTACACACACATACATGTGTATGGTTGTGTCCTGTCTATATCACTCAGTGTATATATTAAAAGTAATTCTCATTTCAATCCAGCATCGCAGGAATTCAGTCTTCTTTCTTATCTACAACTCTTTATTTTTTTCCAGTGGGAAGGCTGACTCCCATTATCTATGATATAGAAGTTGTTAACTTGTACCCCTGTGCAAACAAACCTACTGTCGGTGTGCATTTTATGTGGGGGTCTTTAGCCTTAGATTATATAGCCAATATATTATATTCCAAGGTTACTTCAGTTACCCCCTTCACTGTGATTATGGTGTTCATTCATAATAAAGTTAATGGTATTTGTTAGTGTTTAAATACCATCTTCCCATATTTATTTATTTGAATTATTTATTATATAGTGAGGGACACATTAGCATAGTTCTAAAGTCGGAAATACATACATTAAAAATTCTACTTAGAAAAGAGTCACTCCCCCATCCCTTCTACCTGAATCCTATTTAATCATTTCTTTCTATTCTATTCCCATTTACCCATCGGGAATAACTTATCCCCTTTATGCCTAGTACATCTTCTGTGTTTCATTTTATGTAAGTGAGCAGATACACTGATATTTTTATACACTCTCCTATGTTCAGCAGTAGAAATTATATAAGTATAAAGGTTTTATTTATTTTAGCATTGTTTGTAATTGCAAAATATGGGAAACACCTAAATGTCCACACATAGAAGAGAAGTTGAATTTACCATTATACAATGTACACACACAAAGGAGTGCTTGCTGTGTGGCTGCTACCAAAATGAAGATCTTGATGAACTGATTTGGAGATAATGTTAGGATATATTGTCAAGTGAAGGCAAACAAGTGTATAGGGAGTCGTTTTAAGAGAAGGTCTCAGACGGAAGCCCCAGTAGCACGTGCTTCCACACAATTCTTTCCCTACCCCTTTTAGTCCAAAATTCTGCCTGTGAAGGATTGTCTCTTTAGCTTAAAGTTTTTACACAAACCAACCAACCAACCAACCACCGCAAGCGTGAGTGAAAACATAGTAACACAATCATTTACCGTCAGGGGAGATGAGGGTTTGAGAATGCCCATGGTCAAGGTGGTAGGAGTGATTCCTGCAGATACTAGGCACCTGTGAGGAGGAATAGACTCCTTGTACTGGGTGTAATTTGCAGTTCTTCTTTCTAGAGGCCAGCTAGCATGCGGACTAGTCAATACTTTGCATGTAACCTGCTGGGGAAAAAATGAATGTTTAATGAACAAAGAACAATGCAGAAGCCTTAACTTAAAACTGAAAATGAAATGTTTCACCTATCGTTTGTATTAATTAGGATATGAAAGAGCTGTCCTTCTTTGGTGGGGGGAAGAAAATAGAGAAATTAAGTCAGACATAAACATAACAATTAATTTTCTAGCCAAAGAAGCAGTGAAACATGTAAGTCGTTTTACACCCTACACACTACCTCAAAAATGTTGTGAATTTGGGTGGTAGGGAAGAAAGAAAGGAAAGAACAGGTGATCCTCTATGGGCCTGTGGGATGCTTGGCCAAACTGTAGTAATACTTGGAATTAAAAAAAAATTTTAATATTTTGTATTGATGTTTAGAGAGAGAGGAAGGGAGAGGGAGATAGGAAAGAGAGACAGACACATCAGTGAGAGAGAAATATTGATCAGCTGCCTCCTGCATGCCCCCTACTGGGGATTGAGCATGCAAAGCAGGTATGTGCCCTGACCTGGAATGGAACTGTGACTTCTTGGTGCATGAGTCAGCGCTCAACCACTGAACCACACTGGCTGGGCTGGAATTAAATTTGTTTTAATTAACTAATTGCATAGATATGTTTTAAAGCAGACATACATCTTGGAGTGTGTGAGAATATACAGAGTGAACTTATTTTCTCTGTTACTTTGCCTATGCCCTTCCTCTGATAGAGATAAAAATGAACTATTTTTCCTAGTGTTCCAACTTATTTTTGCCTCATACGTTTGCACATGCACTTTACCTGGACACCTCACCCCATCACATGCACACATAATCACTCTTATTTTGTCTAATTTCACTCCATCTTCAGGTCTCACTGCCATGTAATTTTCAAGTAATTTTTTCCTGACCCTCCAAAACTGGTGAGATTTCTGTGTTTTGTATTGATTTTACCAGTGCACCTAGCAAATTATACTCTATTTGCTTACACAAGTGTTCACTTACTCTTCCTCTGCATCTTTGCAAAAGCTGGATCTGTTGTATACATCATTATATCCACTTAGAGCAGTATTCATCACCCACAACATATTTATGATGGGAATGAATTCACCAGTGGTCCAGCAATCTAAGATGCTAGAAAATATAAAACCCGGGGCCTCCTTCCCATGAGTAATTTAGAAGCTCTGGGTATAATTGGAAATGTATTGAAAAACAGTTAATAAAAGAAAACAGAGTTATTAAAGCATGATTACTGTCATTTAAGATATATTACATATTCTACTTTGTCTCATGGTAGACAGCTTGATAAAAAGCCTAATCACTTAAGATTAATGGAAATTATTTTCTTAGCTCATGTCATAATAGAGATCATCAGCCTAGTGCAATCTTCTTTTGTACAACTCCAAGTAGGATATGATTAATAAAACAATTTGAAATGTGTTGCTATTTGACATGCCTGTAGTGGTTATAATTTAGTTAGTGGAAGTAGCAACAGGCTGCATATCTTAAAATGGTATCCGCGTTTTTGTTACTCAGAACTTGTTAGAGCCTGGAATATACTTCTCTTCACTGTGAATCTTGCAGAGGATGTAGCATGCAGCATTTCCAGAATGATCATGGAACACTTTCATCTCTCCATAACCAAGCATCTTCTAGAACTAGTGATTATTGCTGTCTATCTACCTACCTACCTACCTATCATCATCTATCTACTAGTATGTAACTATCTATTATGTTTTGATCAATCTATCAACCATTTACCCACCTACCTATCTACCTATAGAGGGAACGATTACTATGTTCTTTTAAAAATATTTTTATTGATTCTAGAGAGAAGAGAGAGGGAAAGAGAGAGAGAAACATCAATGACAAGAGAGAACCATTGATCAGCTGTGTCCTGCACACCCCATAGTGGGGATTGAGCCCGCAACCCGGGCATGTGCCCTGACCTAGAATGGAACCATGACCTCCTGGTTCATAGGTGGATGCTCAATCACCGAGATGTGCTGGCCATGGAGGTTACTGAGTTCTCATCTCTTTTTCTCCTCCTGCTTTCACTCCCTTCGACAATTCCTGTCTGCCATTGAACTTTCTTTCTTTCTTTTAATTTCTCATCTCTTTCTTGTATGAAAAAATATTTTGGACACACTATGCTTGGTCACCACAGCAGTCACCGAACCCTCCCCAGATGATAACCTGACCATAAATGAATCATGCTGGTTCCAGTATGTAGGTAGTGGCTGAGGGAATGTTCACCTACACTTTCCCAGAGGGGAAAACATTCCTCACTCTCAAGAACATAATAGAACTTGCATAGCTCAACTATAGAAACTCAAAAATGGTTCCGTTCTGTTTCTATAATAGTACAAAATGGCAAGTATAAAAATAATGAAACCAAACATTAAGACAGAAAATATGACATTAGTCAGAGACGTTCATAAAACAAAATAGGCATGAAGAGTGAATTTATAATGACAGGACTGTGGGCTGCAGGAGCCTTTACTGTGGCTCGACTGGGTCTCCTTAGCTGTGGGACCAGATGAGCCAAACCCATTAATCACTCTATCACCGGGGGTGGGGGGAGGGGAAGGCATAACAGAAAGGTTGCCAGGACATGTCATTTACAGTGCCCTTCGCTCCTTCCTCTCCTCTGCCTTGTGTGCTTCTTCCCTGCCTCCACTTCTCATACTTTTATCTACTGTTTCTTAACAAGCAGATTTCCTGTACAGTGTGCCTCTGAACACAGGTGCTATTCTACTTTTGTTTCTAATTGTAACTAGTCGTTTAATAATGTGGTAGAGCTCATGAGGGAACAAAACAAATCAAGGTAGGTCCATTACGTGACATATTTCCAGAAGCTTAGCCAAAGAAGAAATCTTAAAGGTGATGCAACTGTAATCATAATATTATTTAGATTAAAAACCTCGTTCTTGTCCTAACCAGTTTGGCTCAGTGGATAGAGCATCGGCCTGTGGACTGAAGGGTCCCGGGTTCGATTCCTGTCATGTACCTTGGTTGTGGGCACATCCCTAGTGGGAGTGTGCAAGAGGCAGCTGGTTAGTGTTTCTCATCGATGTTTCTAACTCTCTATTCCTCTCCCTTCCTCTCTGTAAAAAATGAATAAAATATATGTTTAAAAAATAAAATAAAAACCTTGTTCTGGTTAATTTTATTTTTTCTCAGTTTTCGTTTTGAAGAATCTCAAGCATACAGAGAAATTAAAAGAACCATAAACTGACTAATATTTTGCAGCATTTGTGCACACTCTCTCACCTTTCTCCCTCTCTCCCTCTTTCTCTCTCTCTCTCTCTCTCTCTCTCTCTCTCACACACACACACACACATATTCACACAGACACACATGCACATACAGATTTTTTAAACAAATATTTTAAAGAAATTTGCAGATATATTTGCAGTATATCTTTGAATAAGCATTCTGTTACATAATCACTGTTTCATATTACACTTAAATTTTGTTCTACAGAGTTAAATATTTAATATAAATGTATTTACTAGAAATTAAGATGTAATATAAATTAAACATAACATAGTATAGTCATATATATTATATGACATAATGTATCTAGACAGCATGTTCTCTCCATGTGCACATACCGAGGGAAGGCCATGTGAGGAAACGGCGAGAAGGCAGAGGGAGAGCTCTCACCAGAACTTGAACATGCCAGTAACCTGGGCTTGGACATCCAGTCTCCAGAGCTGTGAGAAAATAAATTTCCATTGTTAAATAACCCACCCAATGTGTGGTCTTTCGTTATAGCACCTTGAGCTACGACATTATAAAATATATAATATGTTATGATACTATGGATGATATATTTAATATAGTATATTTAATTCTACATATTTTGCCTAATGATATAAGGATTGAAAGTTAAGAAAGAACCATGTTGATGACTCACTGAGGGTGATGGCATGCCCTGTCTCTCAGGTGCTCTCTCCCCCTGGAGGATGAGCTCCCATTGGTCATTCAGGAACCGCTGGCTTTTTAGCTTTGTGTTTTCAGCATCTGGATAATGCTTACTAGAGCACAGAAAACACAGTGAGCTGCACTTTGAATTAATCTTATGTAAATGATCAGGTAGAGTGGTATTTCTTTCAATGCCAGGTTTCAAAGCCTTTGAAATACAATTCAAGTATAAATATACTTCCAGGATAGTGTGTTCACAGTTAGGTGAAAAACACTATCAGTAGATATTTATGAAGAGGAGTTGGGCAGATGTTCTTTTTTTAAAATATAATTTATTGATTTTTTACATAGAGGAAGGGAGAGGGATAGAGAGTTAGAAACATCGATGAGAGAGAAACATCCATCAGCTGCCTCCTGCACACCTCCTACTGGGGATGTGCCCGCAACCAAGGTACATGCCCTTGACCGGAATCGAACCTGGGACCCTTGAGTCCGCAGGCCGACGCTTTATCCACTGAGCCAAATCGGTTAGGGCAATTTTTTTTTCTTTATTGATTAAGGTATTACATATGTGTTCTTATCGCCCCATTAGGGCAAGGGCAGATGTTCTTGATCTCTCAGATTTTTTTTGTGTGCCTTTTTCAGAGAAGGCTTGAACCATTATTAAGTGCAAATCTACTGTCTCAGCAGTTTGTGGCTCTTAGCTTGGCCTAGGAGTACGATACTGAGCGTTTGTCTAGTTGGCTGTGTCCATCCGTAGATCTGTCCTGCAGCGTAGCTTTTTCTTTTCTCGTTTGGTTTGTTTGCTTTGTTTGCAAACTGCTCCTCTAGGAATAGACGTTATGGTTGCTGTAGGAAGGCATGTAGACCATTCTGATTTTATGTCTGTTTGTGCCTTCTTTTTCCTCAGAATAGACTACCCTGAGCAGAACTATGTCTCCTAAGCTTTGGCTTAGTAAGGACTTCATTAGCTCTTTTTCTGCTGTGCTTTCCCTATTGAATGATCATACTGTCAATGGTGTAAGAAGTGATGAATTAAACCCACCCACTTGTTTTCTGCTTGCAGAATGTTCCTTTTTGCTTTACATTTGGAAGCCATCTCCTTTCTGCTCCTTCCACCCGCACTCTCAGGAGTATTCGAGATGTGTTTTCCTTTCGTCTTTTCTTCATTTTCCTTATGCTTTGAGACCAAAAAGTGGTGACTTTGTATCCAGAATTTCTGAGAAGCTAACATACCTTTGGGAGGAAGGCTCTTTCTCATTAAATTGTATCTGTGGTCTTCCTGCCTTGAACCTCGTGAAATATGATTCTGTGATAATCTAGTGTAGAATAAATGCCATGTATTAACTGTGGCTACTCTTTGCTAAATAGAATTTTCAAATGGATAATTAGAAAGAGCTTGGGTGCTCTGCCTGGCATATGGCAATGCTAAGATAAAGAAAAAATATAGTTTCTAGTAACAGATGGATTTGAACCACATTTGAATCTGTGGAATAGTTTTTAATATTTAACTTGCAATGAATCTTTAATATAACATTTAACTAAGTGTTCTGTCACATTCTTTTAAAATATATGGAGCCTTTTCAATGTAATTATGTCTAGAAGATTTCATAAGAATATTGAGTGTTTAAAATTAAAACCGCTATTGAAGGGAAAAAACAGTAATTTCCCCAGGATTTTTATGGTTCACTTTGATATGTTTAGAATGTTGTATATATTTTTAACAGTCTGTCAGCCTCTTCTTTATTTCTTGTTAGCTGAGAAAGAAAGAAATTAAATAATGAAAATGAATCACACATGAAAGTCATGCTGAGGCCGTTGAATCTGATCTGTTTGTTGTCATGGAGCCAAAGGCCACAGTAGTTTCCTAACAATATAAGAAATGATGGTTGTAGCACAGTCAGGATTGTTACCCTTCACGGAGTTAGGCTGAATAAATGAAGTCACTAAGTAGGTGGTAAAACAGCCTCGTCAATCACAGCTATAGAAACCCAAGTGACATTTCTGTTGAATTAATTATAATGTAGCTGTTAAAACATTTCACACAAAACTTACTTTAATTTTTTAAAAGGCGTATTAGGCCAAAAAGATGTAGAGCATAGCGATTAAAATGTGTGCTGGACCTGGCCAGTTGAGTGTGGACCCATGAACCAGGAGGTCACGTGTCTGGGGTGGGGCAGAACATCTGTGTGGTCACCATGTCAACGATGCAGGTGTTCTGCCCCACTCCTGGCTGCTCATTGCCTGTATATGCAAATTAACCCTGCCACCTTTGTTAGGTTAATTTGCATACTCACTCCTGATTGGGTGGTGGGCGTCATGAAGGTATGGTCAATTTGCATCTTTCTCTTTTATTAGTGTAGATCAGGGGTCCTCAAACTACGGCCCACAGGTCACATGCGGCCCGCCAAGGACATTTATCCGGCCCACCAGGTGTTTTTGCCGCCTTGTTTTTTTAACTTCAAAATAAGATATGGGCAGTGTGCATAGGAATTTGTTCATAGTTTTTGTTTTTAAACTATAGTCCGGCCCCCTCCAATGGTCTGAGGGACAGTGAACTGGCCCCCTGTTTAAAAAGTTTGAGGACCCCTGGTGTAGATATTATTGGTTTCATAGAAGAAATGAGAAGGAGGGAGGGAGAGATAGAAACATCAATGATGAGAAAGAATCACCTATCAGCTGCCTCCTGCATGCCCCACACCGGTGATCCAGCTCACAACCTGGGCATGTGCCCTGACCACAGGAATTGCACCACAACCTCCTGGTTCATAGGATGCTCAACCACAGAGCAAAAGTGGCCAGGCAAAGTTAATGTACTTTCACAGAAGTAGTTGGCTTATCTACCATGACCATTGTTTGATTTTTGAAGTTGAAACTTCTTGATAAAGAGGAATAAGCATCCAATTTCATAAAGAGTCAAAAGGTCTAAAATTTTAATGCACCCAGTTCACATGTATATGCTGAATTATCTCTTTATCCAAACCAATGGAGTGCCAGAACCAACTGTAGTCCAGAGCCAACTGTAGTTTGCTTTACTGTGTGTGCCGGATAAACTGAGTCACAGTTCCCTTTGCCTGGTCCACTCCCATTCCCATGCAGTGGCTCACCTAGATATTCTTTCCAGAAGAAAGAATCTGTCCTTTCCTCTTACATTTCCTTTCCTCGCTGGTTTCCTGTGTGAAAAAGGGTAACTTTACTAGTGCTGAGCCCATCCTAATGCTGTAGGACCTCAAGCTGCAATGTTGCGTCTCAGAATAGATTTACTTTTTAAACAAATGAGTACAGAGTGAAGTGAATTGTGAGTTATTTGTGCCCCACTGTTCAGGGACATTACCGCACCAGATGGTGCTACACTGAATAATTGCAAACGCATGGGGAAATGTTACCTACTCCACAGTACAATAGGCATTTCTTTGAAAAAACAAAAGATACTTGTATCAATAAAGCATGGCCATGTTTATCCTCCCCTTCTCCTATCAGGCATATTCTTGAGCACAGTTTTTATTTTCTAATTAATAAGCATCCCATAATATGAAGATCCGTGCCTGTTCTGCTGGCTCTGGGACATATGCCTGATCTGGTGAAGGCTTAATTACCATCTTTAGTGCAAAAAACCAACAGTTCATGCAGCCTAAGGCCCCCTGATAAGGCAGATGATGTTCTTATTTTGAATGTGCCCTGTCTTGGGAACGTGCCAGCAATGCCTTTAGGATAGCTTACCTCAGAAGGGGGATAGAGAGTTAAGAGAAAGGACCAGAATCAACTGTCTGTGCTTGTTCACTATTTGAAAGTTTAAATCCCAGAGTTAGCTCAAAATTCATGAGTCCAAACTTATCGTCCCCTTTTTGATATCATTATAGAAAAAAATAATATTGTTGGTAAATACATCAGAGCAGACACTTCCTTATCTTATTCAAGCACCAGGGTTCCAGAGAACAAACTGATCCTTTTTAATTTGGTGTGCTTTATTTTCCAAAATGCGCTGGGAATTGTTTGTCTGCAGGAAAGGAATAAGCAAGTGGATTTAAAAGGCTATTTTTTAATACAACGGATTAGCTTCAGAAAACACTGAACTTTGTAGAGAAATCATGTCTTTCTGGTGACATGCCAGGAGTTTTATGTACATCTTAAAATGTGTATTGATGATACTGCGTTTTGGTTGGAGAAATTACCACTGCTGCTTTACTTTGCTTTTACCATAAACTGTCCCTTTGCTGTTTCATACAAGAAGTAATTCACTTCAATGGTGACAGAAACTAAGTGTTTTAAATAGCATTTGTGCAGTGTTCCCAGCCAGGTGACCAGAGATGATGATGCAATGTCAGGAGTTTAAAGTTACATGGTTAAAGAAGTTGGAGGAAAGAAATACCAGGGAGAAAGCTTTTCAAAGGCTATTCACCCATTTCTGGTTAGGATGACAGCTACTATGAAAACAGCCTACTGTGATGTTACTAGAAAGTTATGTACAGATTAGAGAATGCACAAAGCTTTTGTGCATAAAGAGTGGACTTACTATGTAGAGAAAGCATGTCAAATTCAAAGGCTAACACAAGCCAAATAAACAAGGTTTATGTTTATGTGGACCACAACAAAACAAAAGCTTAAATTTTCTGAGAAATGTAGGTTTATCTTGATAGAGACGTGCTGGGTACAAAGGGATGAAATAAATGAGTAATCGTTAACATATAATAATAGAACATTTTAATAAAAATTTATATTTTTTGTTGAACATTAACTTACCAGACACTGAATGACTACACAAATTAATAAGCATAGTGCAAATAAACCTATTTTTCTTGTTCACTGAAAGCAAAATATTTCCTGTTGCTCACACCAAATAAGTCAGTACAAGACTAATGACATGGCAATCGCTGCTAAAATATTCACTACTAGTATTAGTGGAGGGAAATGGTGTGCCTGTGCGTAAGGCATATATGGAAAATAAATGCAACATGATTATAGTAATCAGTCATTAGCAAATGTTGTACTTCATTATTAACAGCTAGAGGCCCAGTGCATGAAATTTGTGCACTCAAGGGGAGAGGTCCCTCAGCCCAGCCTGTGCCCTCCAGGAGCCCATGGGCAGCGAGCCTAACCTGGCAGTTGGACATCCTTAGTGCTGCTGTGGAGGTGGGAGAGGCTCCCGCCACCACCGTTGCATTCACCAGTGATAAGCCTGGCTTCTGGCTGAGCAGCACTCCCTGTAGGAGCACACTGACCACCAGGCGGCAGCTCCTGCATTGAGTGCCTGCCCCCTGGTGGTCAGTGCATGTCATAGTGAGTGGTTGAGCAGCCTTAGCATATTATTAGCATATTACATTTTGATTGGTAGACTAGATGACCAGACACTTAGCATATTAGCCTTTAATTATATACTAGAAGCCCAGTGCACAAAAATTTGTGCATTCAGGGTGAGGGGGTCCCTCAGCCTAGCCTGTTCCCTCTTGAGTCTGGGACCCCTCAGGGGATGTCCACCTGCTGGCTTAGGCCCACTCCCCGGAGGATCGGGCCTAAGCTGGCAGTCAGACATCCCTCTGGCAGCCCAGGAGCCCTTGGGGGATGTCCACTTGCCAGCAGGGAGCAGACCTAAGCTGCAATTGGGCATCCTTAGTGCTGCTGAGGAGGCGAGAGGAGCTCCCACCACCACCGCTGTGCTGGTAGCCATCAGCCTGGCTTGTGGCTGAGCAGAGCTCCCCCTGTGGGAGTGCACTGACCACCAGGGGCAGCTCCTGCATTGAGCATCTGCCCCCTGGTGGTCAGTGTGTGTCATAGTGACCAGTCATTCCCAGTGGTTCTGCTGTTAGGTCAATTTGCATATTACCCTTTTACTATATAGGATGACTAGTGGCCCGGTGCATGAATACATGCACTGGTGGGTCCAGCTGGCCCTGTCTGATGGGGGCCATCAGGGCCGAGCTGGCTGGGGCAAGAGTCCAGGGGCAGTTTGCGGGTAGCCCCACCCCCAGTTGGGATGGGAGTACCTGCATGGGGGTGGAGATGGCTGGGGGAAGGGGCTGGGGTGTTCTGGTCGTTCCCCTGTTAAGTCAATTTGCATATTGCCCTTTTATTATATAGGACTAGGGGCCCGGATGCGCAAAAATTTGTGCACTCGGGGTGGAGGGAGTCCCTCAGCCCGGCCTGTGCCCTCTCACAGTCTGGGACCCCTCAGTGGATGTCCTATGATGGCCCCAGTCTGCCAGGTGCCTTTTGTGTGTGTGTGTGTGTGTGTATGTGTGTGTGTGGCCACTGGGGACCTGCCCCCAGCCACATCTGAGGCTCAGAGCAGTCCTCCTGTGTGTCTACCTGCCGGGGACCTGCCCCCAGGCACACCGTGGAGGCTTGGAGCAGGCACCCCCTCTATGTTGATCTCTCAGACTCTTGCCCTCCCCAGCATGTTGTTCTCTTTTTTGAGCATGACCAGGGCTGGGTGCGGCCTGCCTCCCAAGCTTGCCTACTGTCCATCTTCCTCCAGCCACCAGAAAGCAGGGAAAACCCCGCCTCGTGGTCAGGCCAGCCTTTTCCTGCTCCCTGCTCCCCGGAAGGGACCTGGGAAGCCGCCAAGCAGGCCGCTAACTCTTTCCCACTCACCCGTCCCCTGCTGCCTTCCTTTCCCACTTCCCGGTGCCGCCAAGGGGTCTGGGGAGCTGCCAAGCAGGACCCCGGCCCCTGCAGCCTTGCTTTCCCGCTCCCCGATGCCCCGCAAAGGGCCTGGGCAGCCACCAAGCAGGCCACTGGCCCCTTGCCGCCTCTTACCCGCTTCCCGGTGCCCT